>CAUYON010025533.1:0-20676 GCA_963573935.1 Arctocebus calabarensis | reverse complement strand
TGCAAAAAACAGAAAAACAGACAAGTGTTGTGGCGGGTGCCTATAGTCCCAGCTACTCGGGAGGCTGAGGCAAGAGAATCGCCTAAGCCCAGGAGTTGGAGGTTGCTGTGAGCTGTGTGACACCACGGCACTCTACTGAGGGCGATAAAGTGAGACTCTGTCTCTACCAAAAAATAAAAAAGAAAAGAAAAGAAAAAGAACAATAATCTATTATCTCTTACAGATGCAAAAATTCTCAACAAAACATTAGCATTAAATCCAGCAACATATAAAAAGAATTATACATCATGACCATGTATGATTTATCCCAAGAAAACAAGGTTGGTTTAACATCAGAAAAGCAAAAACACACTATATTAGAATAAATGCAAAAAACACATGATCATCTCTATACACCAAAATAAAAAGCACTGTAACAAAATAATTTTCCACTAAATTAGGAAAAAAATATAAAGATGTCCACTCTTACTACTTTGCAACATTCTATTGGAGATTCTAGCCAGTGCAATCAGATAAGAAAAAGAAATAAGTCTTCCATATTGTAAAGAAAGAAGCAAAAAAGTCTGCATTTGCAGGTGACATGATTCTGTGTGCAAAAAATTCTAAGAAATTTATCAGAAAACTACTAAAACTAATAAATCAATTCAAGATTTCATGATATAAGAACAAATAACAAAGTCAATTTTTTAAATACAAAACCAATGAATAATTCAAAAATAAGCAATAAAATATTAATACTTAGTAATGAATGTAACCAAAGAAATGCAAGGATATAGACACTGAAAACTATAAAACACTACAGTGTGAAATTAAACAGGATCTTAGAAAACCTGAGGGCCAGGTACAGTTAGTTGCTCACACCTGTAATCCTAGCACTCTGGGAGGCCGAGGAGGGTGAATTGCTTGAACTCAGGAGTTCCAGACCAGCCTAAGCAAGAGTGAGATCCCATCTCTATAAATAGCTGCATGTTATGGCAGGTGCCTGTAGTCCCAACTACTTGGGAGGCTGAGGCAAGAGGATCATTTGAGCCCAAGAGTTTGAGGTTGCTGTGAGCTATGAGGCCAGAGCACTCCACTGAGGGCAACACAGTGAGACTTTGTCTCAAAAATAAATAAATAAATAAAAATTAAATTAAAAAAACCATGGTGTTCTGTGTTCATGAATTGGAAGATTCAGTATTATCAAGATGGGACTCCTCCCCAAATTTATCTATAGATTAATTCTGATCTCTATTAAAATCTCAGCAGACTTTATAGCAGAATGTGACAAGCCAGTCCTAAAATTTATATGGCAAATGGATAACCAAAACAATTCTGAATAAGAAGAAATTTGAAGGACTTAACTTTCTGATTTCACAACTTACTGTAAGTCTATAATAATCAAGATGGTGTGGTGTTAGCATAAGGAGCAGTATGTTGATCAATGGAATATAATTGAGAAACCAAAAATAAAACCAATTTTTTTTTTGTTGTTAATTAATTTCAACAAAGGTGCCAAGATTCAATGGGAAAAGGTGCTGGGGAATTTGGATACCCACAGGCAAAAAGATTAATTTAGACTCATAACTCAAACTACATAAAAAAGTTACCTCAAAATGAATCATAGACCATTGTACCTAAATACAAAAGGTAAAACCATAAAACTTCTAAAAGAAAAACACAAAGACTTCATAGCATCAAAAAGCATGACTTATAAAACATTTTCTGATAAATAAGACGTCATTAAAATTAAAAATTTCAGAATTAAATGCTTCAGAAGGCACATTAAGAAAACAAAAGATAAGTCACAGACCGTGAGAAAGCATTTGCAATTCAATATCTGATAAAAGACACACATCTAGAATATATAAAGAAACTTTACAATTCAACAATAAGACTACAAGCAACTAAATTTTAAAATGGACACAAGAGGGCAGCGCCTATGGCTCAGCGAGTAGAGCTCCGGCCCCATATACTGAAGGTGGCAGGTTCAAACCCAGCCTTGGCCAAACGGCAAAACAGAAAAATAGCCAGGCGTTGCGGCAGGCCCCTGAAGTCCCAGCTACTAGGGAGGCTGAGGCAAGAGAATCGCCTAAGCCCAGGAGTTGGAGGTTGGTGTGAGCTGTGTGATGCCACGGCACTCTACAGAGGGTGATAAAGTGAGACTCTGTCTCTACAAAAAAAAAAAAAAAAGAAGTAAAGGAACCTGATGAGTGAGGAACAGACAATCTCGGATGCGATCTAAAACAAAATGGAAAGACAGGGCGGCTCCTGTGGCTCATTGAGTAAGGCACCGGCCCCATATACCAAAGGTGGTGGGTTCAAACCTGGCCCTGGCCAAACTGCAAAAAACAGAAAAATAGCCGGGCGTTGTGGCGGGCGCCTGTAGTCCCAGCTACTAGGGAGGCTGAGGCAAAAGAATCGCCTAAGCCCAGGAGTTGGAGGTTGCTGTGAGCTGTGTGACACCATGGCACTCTACCGAGGGTGAAAAAGTGAGACTGTCTCTACAAAAATAAAAAAAAAAAAGGGCAAAAGATTTAAGTAGACATTTCACCAGAGAAGATATAAGCATGCGAAAGTCTGCTATACGTCATCTGTCACTAGGGAAATGCAAATTAGTTAAAGACACAAGCTACTACTGGATACCCACTGAAACAGCTATAAGGAAAAAAGACAGAAAATAAAAACAGTTTGATATGGAGAAATTAGAATCCTCACACATTACTGTTGGGAATGAAAAATGGTACAGCCACTTTGGAAAGAGTTGGACGGTTTCTTAAGATGTCAAACAAGGCTGGGTATAGTGGCTCACACCAGTAATCATAGCGCTTTGAGGAGTTGAGGTAGGAGGACTGCTTGAGGTCAGGAGTTTGAGACCAGCCTGAGCAAGAGCGAGACCCCCTGTCTCTACAAAAAAATACAAAAATTAGCCTGCTGTGGTGGTATGCACCTGTAATCCTAGTTACCTGGAAGACTAAGGCAGGAGGATCACTTGAGCTCAGGAGTTTGAGGTTGCAGTGAGCTATGATAATGCTATTGCACTCTAACCCAGGTGACAGAGCAAAAGACCCTGTCTCTCCAAAACTCCCCAGGAGTTTGAGGTTGCTGTGAGCTCTGGCGCCACAGCACTTTACCGAGGGTGACAAAATGAGACTATATATCCAAAAAAAAAAGGAAAGAAAACTTCAAAAACAATACGCTAATTCTAAAAAGCGACATGGAAGTGACCACACAAATGCCTGCATTTATATGGAAAGGAACAGGGGAGGCCAATCTACACAGTGATCACTGGTTGCCTGGGACTGGAAGTGTACGTGGAGGTGACTGTCAATGTACAGGACAGGTAGTTTCAAGTGATGGAAATGTTCTAAAACTGGATTATGGTGACTGCAGTACAATTCTACATATTTCCTAAAAATCACTGACACGCACACTTACGGGCAAAAGAACACATTAGAGAGAAAAAGATAGTTAGTTTCCAACCTTTCCACTAAGAGTCCAGTCATCTGAAAATTCTCCCTCATAGATAGTATCATCTTCGGAAAGTAAAACTCCATTTCCCTATGAGAAGAAATAAAACAAAAATCACAATACATAAAATGCAGAGTAAATTTAGAATGCATGCAGCCATATCCCAAAAGCTTTATCTTATCCTAAAAGATGAGGAAAATACTAAGTACTAAGTAGGCAGGACATTAATAAAAAGATTGTTTAAAAATTTAACAAAAGGAGTTTATAAAAGTCAAATAATAATATATACAAATATTCCACTCACCATCATTTTATTAAGGTGAAAGTTGCCTTCATAGTATAATCCAAACTGGGTAACTACCACACCATTCCCTTGACATGCATCATCTTGCCACATTCCCATGTACTTTTCCCCTCTGCATAAAAATAAAAAGAAAAACCAAAGGTGACAAAGAGGGAAAAAAGAATTCTCACATGGGCGATCCCAAGCATCACCTCTTAGTTGGTATCAATTCCTTTTTTCTAATTAGTTTGATTACCCAACCCATCTCTTCAAACATGGGACAATGTGATAGCAAAAGACACCTTACTCAGAGTACATAGCAATGTTCTCTCATAAATTTAATACTGTAGTCTGCCCGACGCACATCTGTATATTCTCGTTCCCTTATTTATAACTTTAAGATATATAATTTAAAAATGAATGCCAAGAATTCAATTCTAAATAATTTTATTCTAGAGGCAGAATCAAACCTATGCACAACTTTTTCGAATCCCAACACCTTCTAACTTAAAAAAGAAATAGTTTGTCAAAAAAGGCTCATTTTGGCTCAGTGCTGTGGCTCAGCGGGCTAAGGCGCCAGCCACATACACTTGAGCTGGCGGGTTCAAATCCAGCCCAGGCCCGCCAAACAACGATGATGGCTGCAACCAAAAAATGGCCAGGCGTTGTGGCGGGCACCTATAGTCCCAGCTACTTGGGAGGCGTAGACAGGAGACGTGCTTGAGCCCCGGCATTGGAGGTTGCTGTGAGCTGTTGCTGTCACAGCACTCTATCCAGGGTGACAGCTTGAGGCTCTGTCTCAAAAAAAAAAAAGGCTCATTTTTCACCTACTCAAACTCAGAGAAATCTTATTAATCTCCATTAAAATGACAAAATAAGTCTAAACTCCTTGTTAAATAATCATGGTGTTTATTAATAACAATTTTTTTTTTTTAAATCCCACATTATGGAAGCCATGGTACTTAATAACATGAGGGGAAAAAGAGTACAGGAATCTCCACTTATCCACGATGTCACTTTCTATAGTTTTAGTTACCTATGGTCAACTATAATCTGGAAATATTATATGGAAAATTCCAGAAATACACAATTTAAAGTTTTAAATTGTTCTGAGTAGCATGATAAGATCTGGCACTGCTCTGCTCCCTTTCGCCCAAGATGTGAATCATCTTTTTAATCATCTTTTATGTACAGAGTGTGGGTGCTCCCAGCCCATCAGTTGCTCAGTAGCTGGCTCAGTTACCCAATATTGACTATTTCTGTATCACAGTGCTTGTGTTCAAGTAATCCTTATTTTACTTAATAGTGGCCCCAAACCAGAAGAGCAGTGATGCTGGCAATTCAGATATGCCACGTGGAAGCTGTAAAGTGCTTCCCTAAAGTGAAAAGGTGAAAACTTTCAGTTTAGTAAGGAAAGAAAAAATTTATATGCTGAGATTGCTTAAGGTCTATAGTAAGAATGAATCTTCTATCTGTGAAATTTGAAGAAGCTAAAAAGAAATGTGTGCTAGTTTTGCTGCCACACCACAAATTGCAAAAGTTATGGCCACATCATGTGATATATGTAGATAAATGCTTAGATAAGATGCAAAAGGCATTCAGTTTGTGGGTGGAAGACATCAGAAACACATTCTGACCAACAGCAACCAGGTTCAGAACTATCTGCAGTTTTAGGCATCCACTAGGGGTCTTGGGGAAAAATACCCTGCAGAAAAGGCAGCACCAATTGTATACATTAAATCCAAAGAAAACCAAGCCAAATCAATATTCCTTCCTAAGATTTAGTTAACTGAATTTAACTGGGCTTGATTCCTACATTGCTGCATGATAACAGGTATTCCTGACGGGAAGTTGAGGAAGTAGAAAGTTGTTTAGATACACTCCATCATCCCAAAAGAAATTTCCTTTGGCTGCCCGTAAAGGTAGACTTTTTTATTATTGGTTTTCCGTAATAAAAGGTAGTTTTTATTCCTGTTTTCTATTGATTGCATTGAAGATTTCTTTTTGCATAAAAATTTGGTAACTTCTATGAAGCACTAGAAGCCTTGTATGTATGAAGCTACAGTTTAGGAAAATGGTAGTAATGCTAATTTTGAATGATCCCTATCTTATAAAGAAGTAACCTATTGTTTGATCCACAGAAGATGAATAAAATATTGCCTGGCAATTATTTCCTTACTGAAAATTTTCATAATACCATCAAATTAAGACATTCAGTATTCATGAATTATCACACTTCTTCTTTCTGAAGAAGTATAGGAACCTTATCCTCTCACACTAAACTTAGACATTAGAAGCAGAATACTGTACCTAGTGATATCATCAAAGACACCATATCCTGCTTTCTTATCCATGACCCACTGGCCAATGAACATACTGGGAGAAGAGGAAGTCAATTTCCCACTTCGTAGGAGACCATGACCATGACGCATGTTATCTTGAAAACAGCCCTCAAACACTTCACCAGAGGCATAACTGTGGTTGGAAAGAATGAATAAATATCACATGCCATTAAATTCTGATGTTTTTACAAAGTTTAGGAGATTCAAAACTATGTCTAGTTTCACTCGTATCTATAACTATTTATTAGCTTATATGATTATTTTTCACCAGTCAAAAAAATCTCACCTTTGAATGATTAAGGCTAAGAAGTTAAAGACATGATAGATGTATTTTACATGAACATGGAGAAAAAAATGTGTCCTTCGTCCCCATGACAGAATAAAAAGTTCTGCCCATTAGAGTCAAGTGATAAAAATAAGATAAATTTATAGATAAGACATATAGGAGACTCTATGAGAAAGGTATGGTTTATACAGTTTATATAATTTAAATACGAACTAAATTTAATAACCTAATATTTTCATCTTGTGACAGATTAAGAATTAATCTTTTTTTTGAGACAGGGACTCACCATGTCGCTCTCAGTGGAGTGCTGTGGCGTCACAGCTCACAGCAACCTCAAACTCTTGGGCTTAAGTGATTCTCTTGCCTCAGTTTCCCAAGTAGCTGGGACTATAGGTGCCCACCGCAATGCCTGAGTACTTTTTTGTTGTAGTGGTCATTCTTATTTTAGCAGGCCCAGGTCAGGTTCGACCCTGCCAGCCTGGGTGTATGTGGCTCAGGCCCTAACTACTGAGCTATGGGCGCTGAGCCTGAGGAGTTAATCTTTTAAAATAAGACCTTAAACACAGAGTTTCAGACATTAGATGAGTAAATAAAATATAATCCTTGAAAAGTTTAGCTACACAAACATTTAGGTTTACACAGTTCTTTGAAAAAGTAGGACCAGTCTAATATTATTACCTATAGACTCCTTGACCACACATTTTTCCTTCTTTCCAAAGGCCCACATAATGATCTTCTTTGTTCATTGCCTTGTTTGGGATTTTGTATTCTCCATATCTACCAAGAAAAATGGAAAACATCAGAAAATGCTTTTATGACATATTCAGCTTTTATATGTATATATCATTAAATGTTTTAACAAGAAAGATAGAGAAAAGATTTACCTTTAGGAGAATAAGAGTAAATGGACTCTTAATTTAATCTGACTCTATTACGTAAGCTGTGTGGCAAGTCTTACAGGAGTGGGACATCAACCTCCCTACAATGAGAGATTAGGTATTTTTCCCCAAGCCCAATGAAGACCTGTGTCCTGGGCCTACCTTTGTCACTAATTAGCCACATCACCCTAGATAAACCCAGGTATCCAGATCCCTTATCTGGATAATAAGGGGGATAAAATCAGATTATCTACAGTCTCTTCTCCTAAAAACTCCATTAAAAAGACATTTTAAAACATTACAAAAATTTACATTATCACACAAAAAATTACCATTAACTACTCAATTATATATCTTTTTAATATAGCAAAACAAATTATTTCTTTTTTTTTTTTTTTGAGACAGAGCCTCAAGCTGTCACCCTGGATAGAATTCTATGGCAAAACAGCTCACAGCAACCTCCAATTCCTGGGCTTAAGCGAGTCTCTTGCCTCCGCCTCCCAAGTAGTTGGGACTACAGGCACCCACCACAATGCCTGGCCATTTTTTGGTTGCAGCCGTCATTGTTGTTTGGTGGGCCCGGGCTGGATTCGAACCCGCCAGCTCAGGTGTACGTGGCTGGCGCCTTAGCCCGTTGAGCCACAGGTGCCGAGCCAACAAATTATTTCTTTATGATACAAAGCACTTCACTGCCATAAGTTAATGATGTAAATATATTGGCAGTACTAGAAAACATGACAAGCTTATACAAAAATAATGTCATTAGAATATCATTAGGATATAATTCAGAAGATGTCCCCTTCAAAACTCATAGAAATTAAAGATGATTTAATATTACAGGAAGGAAAATTTCTTGATGTCCTTTGTGTAGGTACTACTGTCTAAACAGTTTCCACATCAACATTACCCAAAGTTCTCAATCTTCACAACTTAGAAATGGATAGAGAACACAGTCCTAATTTAACAGCTGAAAGATAGAGTTGAGGTCACACAACTATCAAGGTAAATGTTTGGTAAATCAGAGGCTACATTCCAGACTCCCACCTTTCTTCATGCTCACACATGTGCGTAATGAGCCTTACTAGATTGCATGCATTTCTAAAGAATGACACAAAACCCTATTACTTGTTTGAAAAGTAACTCTGAACACAAACTAATACAATGTGACTGAATTTACTCCGACATTTTACGTAATTTTCTTACCCATCTTCCAAGCCATTCCTGAACATGCCAGAATACATCTTTCCATCAGGCCACTTCAAAACCCCTCTGGAATGCATAGGCAAAGAATAGTGCATGTTAATTAATGTTTCAGATAACCAATACTTCTATAATGTGACTATCATCCTCAACCCAGGCATATATGTGAAGCACTTTCACCTGCCATGAGGCTTCCCTGAAAGCCAGCGTCCATCATAGGTTGCATCCTTGAGGCGAGGATCCTTGTAGAAAGTATATTTGGCCCTGCGTGAAATGGGTGGCTCCTGCCTCTGAACACTGCTCCCACTTCCGTAAGGTGGAAGATCAGATGTCCCCCTCAAAGCCTGATCCACAGCTTGGCTTATGGCCCGCAGCCACTTAGTCTAGGAGCAAAAGGTGTATGTCAATAAACAAAGGCAACAACTCATCAAGCAGTGCTTTAAATCCTGCTAACTTTCCCAGGTGTAAATACTTTTTCTGTCTCCTAATTTTTTTTTCTTACTGACTGGCTTTTGATTTTCACTACTATATGTTTAAAATTAAGTCACATTAAAAGAAACAAAGACCTATAATTTTGCATGAATGAAAATGTATCAGACTCATTGTGAATCATTAGTAAACTAAGAACAATCTTTATGTCTTCTTTATTGACAAAAGAGGCAGAATGAGCCAGACCAAAGCGTGAAAGAAAACACCACAATGGACTAACCTTTTCCTGGGGTGTTGATGAAATCAGAGTGAACTGCTCCTCAGGTGTGGTTATCTTTAAGCCATTCCTAAAACATTCAGAAGGAGATAAATACCAGTGGGTATGACAACCTACCATTACAATATCAATCCTCAAATATGAACAGCAACCTGTTTACTTCCAGAGGAGCAGAAGTCAATTAAACGTAAACGCTCATGCTCTGGACTTGAGTCTCACAATGGGGGAAAGGGCAGAAAAACTCTGCTCTGTGTTGAACAATGGGAGTGAAATGGAGATGCCAGCCGGTGCCTGTGGCTCAGTTGAGTCTGAGCCAAACTGCAACAAACCCGGCCCCGGCCAAACTGCAACAAAAAAATAGCCGGGCGTTGTGGCAAAGGCAAGACAATTGCCTAAGCCCAGGAGTTGGAGGTTGCTATGAGCCGTGTGACGCCACGGCACTCTATCAAGGGCAATAAAGTGAGTCTCTGTCTCTACAAAAAAAATTTAAGAAAGGGTGGCACCTGTGGCTCAAAGGAGTAGGGTGCCAGCCCCATATGCCGGAGGTGGCGGGTTCAAACCCAGCCCCGGCCAAAAATCGCAAAAAAAAAAAAGAAAAAAAAAGAAAATGGGAGATGCCTTTCCACCACCTATGCTGATTTGCCATGATTGTCACAACAGGGAATTTTGATGGACAGGCCATTTTACTACCTAATATGTTGGGAGATGAGCCTCATTATGCAGAATGGAGAGGCAGCCTCACAAGCCCTCCTTATTTCATAAAAAGTAAATAAGTAAATAAACTTATTTACTGGAACAAAGGGAGAGCAGTGGAAGTGGGGTAGGGAAAGAGGGTGCACTTACACATTGCCAGCTTCTTCAGACAGTGGCTCTGCCCACAGCGTGGCCAAGGGGAAAACATGGTGCGTGGAGAACTGCAACAGAACAAGGAGGCAAGGTCTACAAAAGCCCATCGGGGCTTTTGATCTCGGGGTCTCTGCTGCATCCACCTCATGGCATTAATCTACACAGGTCTTACAGTTCCTGCTGCACAACCCCCTTGAAATGGTTACATCCATGTGAGTTCCACCATCTCTGCCTCACAGTCCCCGTAACACAGCTCACCCCCATGGGCCTGGCCATCTCTGTTCCAGGGCCCCCTCCACATGGCTGACACTCATTCTCAAACTAGAAACTAAAAATATAACTCTCTGAAATCCAGCACATACCACGAATGCAAGCTGTGGCTAAATATTCTCTTTTATTTAATAGTTTCAGCAAAACCACAATAGTTTTTAACACAAACTAAAGATATAATTAATTAATAAATATAATATTCTACCTTTCAGGGCTTCTTAAAGTTAGGAATGCAGCCTACCTGGGCATGGACAAGGGCATCATTAAAGAGAATGAACCAATTCACAGAAAACCTTCCAGCATGCTGCAGAGACAGGGCTCGGTTACTGCTCTCACACAGCAATCGACGCTCTGGCTTCCTCAGGGAATCCTGGAATTAAAAACAAAGTCAAATAATCAAAATTATTTTAACATGTAAAGAGAAAGTGAGACAGGCACAAATCACATTTAGGGGAATTTGTTGAACATAGCTTAGCTTGGTATTCAAACTAATATTTAGATGGGATCCAAATACTTCATAAAATTAGAGCTTAAAGGAGATCAGCAAGAAGTCAAGAATAAACTAAAGGAGGTGAGGCAAGTCTTCAGAGAGGATTTCTAAAATTGAGAGAAGGTGTTGATATTTAGAGCATCCGCTGCTATGGTCCTTAGACATTTTAGGAAAGGGGTCGTTAAAACAGTACCATAAATACAGGAGGAACAGAGAAAGTTATGACAGTTGTTATGGAAATGCCTGCAGCTTGCTAGGGTAACAAATCACAGGCATGGTTTACCGTCATTTTTCCAGGAAAGGTCTTCCAGAAGCCCAGTGTGTATTCTGCTTCTTTCCTTTTCCTGCCGAGATGGAGAGCAAGAGACTCGTAACAAGAACTGGAATCCTGAAGTTTCTGATATTCTGGAGATGTCTAGAGGCCAATAATTAAAGGGGAAAAAAGAACATAAAACAATCGTCTAGAATTGTAGGCTCAGTGTAATTTTAATACACAGTATTATATTTAGGGAGAAAATTCAACCAATTTCCCATTTTATCACACATAACATTATCTCAAAAAAAGAAAGAAAGAAAGAAAAGAAAAAAGAAGATGTATACTAAAGGGAGCTGGGAAAAAAAGATTGGTTTCAGAAAAATTCTACTAAATACAGGTACCTATAAAATAGGGGAATACTCAAGTAAGGAAGAACCAAAATCTGGCCATTATCAGGGAGGAGAGCAGCAATTCTCAAATGTTTTGGTCTTGGGATGCCTTTGTTTTGTATATGTGAACATCTATTGATAGGTGCCATATTAGAAATGAAATTAAGAAATTTTAAAAAATTAATTCACTTTAAATAAAAAAATAACTATATTTTCCAAAATAGTGGCAGTGGTCCACATTTTTTCAAATCTTTTTATCTGGCTTAAAGGATAACAGCTGGATTTTCATATCTACTTTTCCATTTAATCTGCTATGATACACTGTTTGGTTGAAATAAATGAAGAAAATCTGGCCTTATAAAGGTATACAGTAGGCAAAGGGAGAAGTATTTTAATAGCTCTTCCCCTTTGATACTATATTAAAACTTATTAAGTGGTAGTTTCTTAAAGGGTAGCTGCAACGTGGAATCTGAAACCATAGCAATGAACTTTTGGTACTCTTGTTATATATTAAAATTCACTAGTCTATGTAATATACCAAGGGATTGACAAAAAAAATTCACTAGTCTATCTTGTACTTTGAATATGTCTTTAACCACACATGATTTTGTAACATTGTAGATTAGACATCTAGAAAATATTAGTTGACCGAGTTATAGAGATCTTCCAAATGCTGATAACACTTAATGTTATTTTCTACAACATCAAAAATCACATAATAATATTACCATCAATATCGTTAGAAAAAGTCCTACGTGTTAGGAAACTGTCAGGCTCACAGTGGTAGATACAAGTCTCTTATGTTTTTGCTTTAAAAATTCATATTTTATCTTTGGCAGCACATACTATCAATTGTTCTCTTTGAAAAGGCAGGTTCATTTACTCATTTTCAAGAAAATATTTGCCAATTCCCAAATCTGAATAACTATAGTTTATCTATCAATGTTCTTTCAAGTTAAAAAAAAAAAAAAGCCTCTCAATGACAATCATGCTTTTTCTTGAAAAACTACCTTTCAGTACATAGCAGAACTGCTTTATGCATACTTCCCATTTTGTCACACATAATATTGAAAAGATGTAGTCAATGGTTGAGATTAAATAAAATTAATAATTTTTACTGCTTCCTAAAGCACACTTTGAAGTAAACTGGCATTTTGCTTGTTTTTTAACTACAAGTGCATAATGGTGAATAATGACTCGTAGAATAGTTTGGTGCCACTGCCTCAATTCCTGCTAGGTAGCCAGAAGTTTTATCTACCTTTACTTTTGCACCATCAATATAATGATAATATAGTGGAAAAGGCAAATGTCTTCGTATTGTCATGAAAATAGTTTTGACCTCCTGAAAGGATCTTTGGAATTCCCAAGAGTCTGCAAACTAAGCTGTGAGAACCTACTCCTGGGATGGGGAAAAGCTGCTGTGCCACGTGGTGAGTAAGCAGAAGGTAAGATGAATGTAATTACTCTACATTCTATAATTCTGGAGTTACTCATATGCATTTTTTCCATTCATTTAAGAAGCATTTAATGAATATCTACCAAATATAGAACATTCTGCTGAGTTGCTAGGGATTGGAAAAAAAAAATTAAGGCATAATCTTTACTTTCTAGGACCTTATAACTAGATAGAGAACACAGAAAAACATACAACATTCCAGAATAAAGTAGTGGCTTTGTTAATAGGTTATATATCAGAAGAGATAACACAGAAAAGTGTCTAAGAGAACAGACTCTGGAGCCAGAGTGCATGGACAAGAATTCTACCTCTGCCAATTCTCAGCCGTAACTCAATTCTTTCATCTGTAAAAGGGGAAAAGTAACTACTTCACAAGGTTGATGTGGAATTAAACAGTGTCTGGCTCATGGAATGAATTCAATATTAAGTAGTATTAGTAGTATTTTTATATGGAGATGTTTAAGAAACACGTATGTGTGTATCTGCACACACATACATAATGTCTAGGCTGTACCTCAGACTTACTAAATTACACCTTAAAGAGATGGAAAATGGACACATGTGTTTTGAAAAAAAACTTTTACAGATGATGTTGGTGCCTTGCTATAAGGATGATAAGGCCTACTGATACAACATCAGGAGAGAAGTGAATAACAGAGAAAGAAAGCAGTAGCAAAACACAGAGCAAGGAATAACTCATTCTCAAAAGATGAGAAGGGGAAGGAGGCAGAACAGTAGGGAGAGCTTTGTTTTCATGAGAAAAATGACTTTTGCCTCAGTTTGTCAAAGTTTCCCATAATAATGGAAATAGGGGTATGTCAGGAAAGAATACAAAGGACATGAGAGCTATACTCAGGAAATCTGAACTGACACATGGAACACAAGGTAGAAGATAAGGCTAGAGGGTATCAGATTACGAAGGGCCTTGATGTTAAACTAAAGAGTCTAAATTACTCCACAGATTACAGCCTTTGGACTGGAAATAGTACAATATCAAACTCTGAAGAATTCTAAGCTGATCTAGAAAGGAAGATATTTTTATTAATTGAGGCCATGTTGAATTGAAATCTATATCTCATTGGGATATTTGACAATTCAAACCTTTACAGGTAAAAGTAGATTCATTTAGGTTAAAACTGAAACCAGACTAAAGCAAAAACCTACAAGACCACGGTAGGATCAAACATAGAAAACCCACCTCAGTGAGGTGACTCTGGACTATCTAGACCAAGAGATAGATCCCAAGATTTAAATAATTCTTTCTCTAGAGCCCTTCAGAGTAGAAACAAAATGAAATCATATTTCAGTACAATTTCAAAGGTGACTATTTCAGGACCCACTTTAACATAGAGCCATATCCCAGAGTGGTGCTAATTTCCTACCTCTATTCCCACTGTTGTGGGAAACTTTGGCAACCTAAGGCAAAAAATTTCTCCAAGCAGAAAAGTGCAGTAATTAACATTTGAGAATTCCTAATTTAACACTCATTTCTCATAGCATTTGCTAAGGTGATGCAAACACCTGACGTGAGTCTATCCTGATTACAGGCGGTCTCTCCACTGCCTCATGGGCACGTGCCATTATACAGAAAGCCAGAGCATTAAAGAGCTCTGGGTAACTCAAACTCAACATGCATTCTATAAACTTTGACAACTACTGAGTAGCATCATAATAGGATCTCAAATTTAGACATAGTTTCATAAATGAATAATACAGTTGATCTTGATAAGGTGCTGAAAGGAAACAATCCACAGAAAACTAGGTTTATACTTTCCTCTTTCATTTCCCTGAAGAAAACAAAATTAAGGCACAGGTAAATATTAAATTAGTGGAGTTTTAAATCTCGTGGTCACATAATCTAAACAAATGAACAAACAACTATATCTTTAGCTTTCCAACTGTGCAAAGGGGTATATGCGGGAGCTTACCACTTCAAAACAAGTAGCAAGCTTTAGCAAAACTTTTGCATAATTATGAAGTCGTCTGATTGGCAAGAAAAACAAGGTATTCAGTATCTCCATCAACTGAGTGTTTTCATCATTCACTTCCGATAAATCTTGCAATAGCTCTTGGTTTTTATTTAAGAAATCACTGGAGGCAGAGGGAAAAAAAGATTTAGTTAATCGTTCTGGTATTGATAATATGCATGATATTGAATAAAAAATTTCACTAGATACTACCGTTTTCAGAATGCACATTTTTTAGGTGCTGTGAAGGCAGCAGAAGATAAACTACAATAAGCCAGATATAATTAAAGAATTTCCCTATCTATAAAACAAGATATTTCAAGCATTAAATAGTAGCAAACAGTATAAGTAACTCCAATAGAAATGTTTAATCACACAGTTGTACTTTAAGTGAAATGAATCATGCATCTACAATTTCAGGGAATAAACAGAAACCATCGGATACCCATTATCTGTTAATTTCAAAGCCATAGGACACAGGAATAAATGGCAATACTAATTTCTTTAATTAGTTGTGTTACACAAAAATATTGGAAGGAAAGCAAAGTTCCTTGCTCCAACAGATTAACCACAGATATTGAAATACTTCCTTTTTTTCCCTTCAATTATTGATCACCTAATAAGAGTTTATTACAGGGGTGGGCGCAGTGGCTCATACCTATAATCCTACCACTCCAGGAGGCTGAGGCAGGAGGATTGCTTGAGCTCAGGAGTTCCAGACCACCCCATCTCTACTAAAAATAGAAAAACTAGTCGGGTGTGTTGGCACATGCCTGAAGTCCTAGCTACTTAAGACACTGAGGCAAGAGAATTGGTCAAGCCCAAGAGTTTGAGGTTGCTGTGACCTATGATGACACAGCACTCTACTGAGGGGGACAAAGTGTGACTTGTTAAAAAAAAAAAAAAAAGTTTCTTACAGAAGAATAATAAAAGCTACAAGAACCAGTACTACAATTAGTAAGAAACAGCAAAGCAAATGACATGTGAAGAATTTAATGTTGAAATCTTCAAAAGCATTTCAAACTGAAGCCACAACTTAGCTTATATATTCAAAAATTTTACTGGAAATTTTGATGTAATCACTATCCCAGTGAGACTATGTGTACCAGACCAACATACTTACAAGTTTGTAAAGTGGTTAATGAGACAGAATAATTATCTGTCACTTAATAAGCAAAAATTATGCACCAGGCACTATCCTGAATGCTTTATAAACACTACACAATAATTCTTAGCTGCAAGTCCTCTAATAAGACACCAAGTCACACAAGGTTATGAGACAAAAATGAGTTATTATATAATACCTTAGAGAACTATGGAGTGAAGTGGCGTCTAATCCAGAAATTGTGAAATACTATCTTGGAAAAATGCAATAAAAGTGTGTAACAATTTCTGGGAACCCAAAGTTCAATGGCACAAATCTGACTGTTGTATAATACAGAGATGTGAGAGATCCTGGATAGAGGGCTCTGAGAAACAGGGCCGAGATTGCTATTTATATTTGTCTTGTGCTGATGCTCCTACTTCCTCCTCCATGTTCTATTGCAGAGAGCATGTGAGGACTCTCAGTTAATCCTACAAGTGTTCTGCTTTGACCTGCTCTGAGAGATGGAGGTAGGAACAGTAAGCACATACTTCCTTGGACCACACTTCCCCAGGATACCCAGAACTCAGTCCACACTAGAGAAAGATTCCAACCTGTGAACCCCATTACTTTCCAGGACTCATTCATGTCCTTACCTACAATCTTCCCCAAAACCAGCCCAGTATGCTTCTAAGACATCTGAACCAGAGACGGATCAGTTTTTCTTCTCTTGGGAATATAGTGACAATATTGCTCTTTCCTTACATGGCTAGGTTTGTATTTTACTAAGATTTTTAAAGCAAAAATAAATATATTAAAGGTAGAAACAACCCAATTGTCCATCAGCAGATAAATGGACAAACAGAATGTGTATGTATATACACATTCAATGGGATATTATAGGCTACAACGTAATGGACCTTAAAAACAGTATTTTTAAGGACATAAACCAGATGTAGAAGGACAAATGTGTGACTCTACTTAAAGAAGCTACCTAGAGGCTCAGCACCTGTAGCTCAGCAGCTAGGGATCTAGCCACATACACCAGAGCTGGCAGATTTGAACCCGGCTGGGGCCTGCTAACCAACAATGACAACAACAACAACAACAACAAAATAGCTGGGCGTTGTGGCGGCTGCTTGTAGTTCCAGCTATTTGGGAGGCTGAGGCAAGAAAATCGCTTAAGCTCAAGAGTATGAGGTTGCTGTGAGCTGTAATACCGCAGCACTCTATGGAGGGTGACATAATGAAACTCTGTCTCAAGACTAAAAAAAAAAAGGTACCTGGAATAGTCAGATTCAGAGAAGGGAAACAGAAGTTACCAGAGCCTAAGGGGAGACAACATGGGCAAGTCCTTATATAATGGGGACTGAGTTTTTGTTAGGAATTATGAAAGTTTTGAGTGTAGATAGTGGTGATAATTACACAACATTGTGAATATACATGATGCCCATAAATTGTATACTTATAAATGGTTAAAATGATAAACATTATATTACATATATTTTACCACAGTTAAGGGGGGAAAGCCCTGTATCAAACACCAACCAAGCCTGACAGGAGCAGCTAAACCATAATTCAGCTGAGGATGAGTTCTTCAGTAGCAGCATGTGGGCTCACTATCTGCTCTCAAGTCGAGGGTCTTAAATGCTTCTCTTTTAGAATGAAATCTTTAAAATCATTTTAAACATTGACTTTGTAAATGTTATTGACATCTTTATAAAAATGTCATTACTGCCTTTAACTATGTAAAACCTAAGTGTTTTGTGAACCACCGTTTGGGAAATGCTGCCCAAATCCAGATTTGGTATCTGCAGCCACTGCTCAGAGTCACCCGGTGTACATTCATGTGCCCAGGCTCTGGGCTTGGTGCTGTGTAAGAGGCTTTCAATTTATGTCATCTTATTCAGCTGCTATACCAAAGAGTCAGGTCAATTTTTAAGTACTATGACTATGACTCTAACTCTGAATTACTAGAGGAAGATCAACAATGAAGCAAAATAAGAAGCCAGGATCAAGTCAGAAGCCTTGAGAACCCCAGAAGCCTTTAAATTGCAGTAATTCTCCATTTATTTTTGCATCCTCCTGTAATTAAGTTGCTTTTTTTCAAGCAAAAGTAAGTATTCATTTTCTTGTGCTCCGTGTAATTGTTGGTTTGGCTACAACCACTTTTTCCTATTTTCTTTTGCCATGATGCAACATTGCACCAACACTAAAGGTTAAATGAGCTGCCATGATACGGCATTGCACCAACATTAAAGGTTTAGCCATTACAATAAACACAGTATAAATAAAAAATGTAAAATCAATAATTATAAATGTAAATTTGTCAAAGTCAGAAGTTCTCAGATTAAAAAACAACAAAGCAATAAGTCCATCCATTTGCTGCTTATAAGAAATACACAAAAATATTATAATGCAGAAAGGTTAAAAGCAAAAAAAATAGTAAAAGAAAAACTATATAAGGTTAAAGACATAACATACTTGAACTTATTATTTAAAAAATAACGGTCAGTGCGGTGCCTGTGGCTCAACGAGTAGGGCGCCGGCCCCATATACTGAAGGTGGCAGGTTCAAACCCAGCCTCAGCAGAACTATAAAACAGAAAAACAGCTGGGCATTGTGGTGGGTGCCTGTAGTCCTAGCTACTTGGGAGACTGAGGCAAGAGAATCACCTAAGCCCAGAAGTTGGAGGTTGCTGTGAGCTGTGTGGTGCCACGGCACTCTACCAAGGGTGATAAAGTGAAATTCTGTCTCTACAAAAAAAACAAAAATAAAATAAAGGATAAACCCTTCTATTTTTGGAAATGAACAAACACATGACAAGAGTCAAAGAATTCAAAATAAAAGTTAGAAAAATATTTAGAATTAATTGACTATAAAAACAAAATGTATCAAACCTGTAAGCTACAGCTAAAGCAATAATTAGAGGGAAATTTATAGCCTTAAGATGACTATATTAGAAAAATTAAAAGATTGGAAAGTTAAAGTGCAAAGTTCATGAAATTGTAAGAAATTAAAAGGTGAACAAAACATATATATAAAGAGCAAAAAAATTAATGAAAGTTTGAAAAGGGAAGGCCAGGAGCAGTGGCTCATGCCTGTAATCCTAATACTCTGGGAAGCCAAGGCAGGAGAATCACTTGAGACCAGGAGTTCAAGACCAGCCGGAGCAAGAGTGAGACTCTATCTCTGCTAAAAACAGAAAAACTAGCTGGGCGTTGTGGCAGGCGGATGGCTTAAGCCCAGAAGTTTGAGGTTGCAGGGAACTATGATGATGCCATTATACTCTAGCCCAGATGACAGAGCAAGATCTGTTTCAAAAAAAACTAATATTGTTTTTTTTTTGTAGAGACAGAGTCTCACTTTATTGCCTTTGGTAGAGTGCCCTGGCGTTACACAGCTCACAGCAACTTCCTACTCCTGGTCTTAGGCGATTCTCTTGCCTCAGCCTCCCAAGTAGCTGGGATTATAGGCACCCGGCACAATGTCTGGCTATTTTTCTGTTTTGCAATTCAGCCGAGGGCGGGTTTGAACCCTCCACCTTTGGTATATGGAGCCAGCGCCCTAGTAGATGAGCCACAGGCACTGCCCCCAAAACTAAGTTTTGAACTGATTAATAAAAAGGGGTAAACTACAGACAAGACTAGTGAAGACAAAAAAGATAAAAGATATTTATTTACAAATAAATAATAGGGATAAAAAATAAGGAACACCTTATTAAATAAAACACCTTAAAACAATGCTCAGAATATCACATCAATAAATTTAAAACAAGGATACAATGAATAATTTTCCAGAGAAATATAAATAACTAAAGCCACAGGAGAAATAAAAAAGAAATATAGAAAAACAGACATCTATTCATCAAAGAAACTAAATTGGTAGTTTAAAAACTCCCTCCAGCAAATTCCCATGAAGGCCATACATTTTTACAGATGAATTCTACCAAATCATCAAAGTACAAAAAATCTCTATCTCATACAAACTATTATAGAAAATAGGAAAGGAGAGACAGCTCTCTAACTTTTTTTATAATTGCTCATGCAATTCTTTTACCCAAACTGGGCAAGTTCAGAAGAGAAGAGAATCTCATCTTCACATAGACACAAATTTCTTAAAATATAATTAGCCCTCCATACCTGGGGTTCCAAATCTGCATGTAGATTCAACCAAAAATAGTCAAGGAGAAAAATGGTATATCTGTATTATATATGTACAGACATTTTTTTCTTGTCATTATTTCCTAAATAATACAGTATGACAACTACTTACATCGCATTAAGTATTGTAAGTAATCTACAAAGGATTTAAAGTATATGGGAGGATGTGCATAGGCTCCATGCAAATATCACGCCGCTTTTTTACCAAGGACTTGAGTATCTGTGTATATTGGTGCTGGGAAGTCCTGGTCAGGAAGCAGGGATGACTGTCTCAGCAAATTGAATCCACAATTGTATTAAAAGACTACATATATAAACTACTGAATTTACCTTGGAAATGCAAGGATATTTAACTTTATAAAAAATCAATTCCTCTTTAACTTTTAGGAATAAGGGCTTTTTAACCCTATAAATCAAAAATCTAGTGTTACCTTTAATGGTGAAATATTAAAAATATTCCTTTTAAAATTAGAAATGAGATAAAGGTGTTAGTACTGATTCTTCAGGATAAAAGATCAAAAGCAACCATGGCAAAACATTAACATCTGTTAAACTGGGTGGTGAGTACATATTTGGACTATTTTCTATTAAAATAAAGAATTTTTAAACA
>CAUYON010025531.1:0-27910 GCA_963573935.1 Arctocebus calabarensis | reverse complement strand
ATCTATTGCTATAGACCAAATTGCCCCAAAACTTAGTGACTTAAAACATTTATTATGTCAGTTTACATGGGTCAGTAATCTAAGCACACCTTAGCTGATTGTCTTTGGTGCAGAACCTCATGAGGTTTTATTTATTTATTTATTTATTTATTTGAGACAGCCTCAAGCTGTCACCCTGGATAGAGTGCTGTGGCATCACAGCTAACAGCAACCTCCAATTCCTGGGCTCAAGTGAGTCTCTTGCCTCCGCCTCCCAAGTAGCTGGGACTACAGGCGTTGGCCCAGCCATTTTCTGGTTGCAGCCGTCATTGTTGTTTGGCGGGTCCGGGGTGGATTCGAACCTGCCAGCTCAGGTGTACGTGGCTGGCGCCTTAGCCTGTTGAGCCACAAGCGCCAAGTCAGCCTCATGAGGTTTTAATCAAGCTGTAAGCTGGGGCTGTAGACCCATCTGAAGGCTCAAATGGAGGAAGGATCCGCTTTCAAGCTCACTCATGTGGTTGGCAGGCACTAGTCTCCACACAGGGCCACCTCAGTGTCGCAGGGAACTTCCTCCAGGGGGGTAATTCATGAGAGAGAGCACCGAAGATGGAAACAGCAGCCTGTCTTCATAACTTAGCTTCAGACGTGATATCCTACCACTTGTGCAGTATTCTTCTCATTAGAAGCAAATCTATAAATTCAGTCACACTGAAGGGTGAGGGCATATACAAGGACAGGAAAACTAAAGGTGGGACCACTGGGGGATGTCTTAGAGCATACCCACCATGACACTTACATAAGCAAATATTTCTGGAAGAATACACTAGAAATATTTAATATTGGTTGCCACCAGCAAAGGGAACTGGGTAACTGGCAAATAATTTTTCACTAAATGCTTTTTTTGTTTGTTTTTGAGACAGAGTCTTAATCTGCTGCCCAGAGTGCAGCGGCCTCATCATAACTCACTGCCACCTTGAACTCGTAGGCCAAGCAATTCTCCTGCCTCAGCTTCCCAAGCACCTGGGAAATGCCCATCACAGTGCCAGACAATTTTTCTATTTTTCATAGAAACAGGGTCTCCCCTCTCTTTTTTAGTCTGGTCTCCAGATCTTGGCCACAAGTAATCCTCCCACTTCAGCCTCCCAGAGTGCTAGAATTACAGGCATGAATCACTGTGCCTAGCCTAAATATGCTTTTGTATATCTTTTTTACAATGTGTATACATCACTTAATCAAATTTATATTAAATTTTAAAAGGATGGCATTTTAACAGACAAAAAGCTAAGAGGAAACAAAATAAAAACAATTATACTAAATTATTGGGCCAGGTGTGGTGGCTCACATCTGCAATGGTGGCTCATGCTGTGGAGACCAAAGCGAGTCAATAGCTTGAGTTCAGGAGTTCGAGACCAGCCTGAGCAAAAGCAAGACCCATCTCTACTAAAAAAAAAATAGAAAAACTGAGGCAAGAGGATCCCTTGAGTCCAAGAGTTGGAGGTTGCTGTGAGGTGACGCATAGTACTCTACCAGGGTGACAGCTTAAGGCTGTCTCAAAAAAAAAAAAAAAAAAATGTATAGGCAGCACCCATAGCTCAGTGGGTAGGGTACAGTCACACACACCCAGGTTGGCAGTTTCAAACCCAGCCTGGGCCAGCTAAACAACAATGACAACTATAACAAAAAAATAGCCAGGCATTGTGGCAGGCGCGTGTAGTCCCAGCTACTCGGGAGGCTGAGGCAAGAGAATAGCTTAAGCCTAAGAGTTTGAGGTTGCTGTGAGCTGTGACACCATGGTACTCTACCAAGAGCAACATAGTGAGACTCTGTCTCAAAAAAAAAAAAAATTTACACTTAACGCTGGCTCAGCGCCTGTGGCTTAACGGGCTAAGGTGCCAGCCACGTACACCTGAGCTGGCGGGTTCGAATCCAGCCCGGGTCTGCCAAACAATGATGACGGCTGCAACCAAAACATGGCCGGGCATTGTGGCGGGCGCCTGTAGTCCCAGCTACTTGGGAGGCGGAGGCAAGAGACTCGCTTGAGCCCAAGAATTGGAGGGGTGTGAGCTGTGATGCCATGGCACTCTATCCAGGGTCACAGCTTGAGGCTCTGTCTCAAAAAAAAAAAAAAAAAAATTATACTTAAGTAATATATAGTTATTATTAAGCACCATAAATATATTTGGTTCTATTTAGTCAATATTTTGTTTCAGGGAGGGAAGTTTAAATCGTTCTTTATTATATAGACATATACAAGCAACTCCCATGTGTAGAACAAAATACACTTGAACCAGGATTTAGGGCTCTTCACAATTTGGTTCCAATCCCTGCTTATGGACCCATTTCTCACCATTCTTCCACTTCCATCCTTCTATGAATTCTTGTTACTTGCTATCTAGAGCTATTTGGTTTTTCATTTCTTCCTTCCTTTCTTTTTATACTAAACTATTAATATTCGCTGTTCTAGGGGATAACACCAAGAAGCACAATGCCTGGCACACAGTAAACCTGAGCTGTTAGCTTCCCTTCAATGTGAAACATTGCCTTTGCTCATGTCCCTGCGCATGGAATACCCAGCACCCCTCTCCTAGCCCCAAGTAAAACTACCCTCAAGGGCTACCTCAGATGTCACTGTCCCACAGACAATTAGTTATCACCTCTGTTCTCCCATAGTACTCTGTTTTCACCTCAACTGTAACAATTTTATTATTACATTATAGTGTTACAATTTAAATCTGTTCAAGATCAAGACCTGCCTCTAAAAACAGCCAGATGGGCCGAGTGCAGTGGCGGCTCCTAGCACTCTGGGAGGCCAAAGTGGATGGAATGCCTGAGCTCATGGGTTCGAGACCACCCTGAGCCAGAGCAAGATCCCTCTCTCTAAAAATACCCAGGCGTTGTGGCAGGCGCCTGCAGGCACCAGCTACTCCGGAGGCTGAGGCAAGAGAATCGCTTGAACCCAAGAGTTTGAGGTTGGTGTGAGCTATGACACCACCACACTCTACAGAGGGCAACAAAGTGAGACTCTGTCTCAAAATAAATAAATAAATAAATAAATAAATAAATAAATAAATAAATAAATCTGTATAACTCAAACTCTGGTTCTTGGACGATAAGCATCAACATTTCTTGGGACCTTGCTGAAAATGCAGAATCTGAGACCCCACCCCAGACTTACAGAACCAGAATTTAAATTTTAAGGCTAGACATGGTAGTTCACACCTATAATCCTAGCACTTTGGGAGGCCAAAGTAGGAGGATCACTTCAGCCCTAGAGTTCAAGACAAGTCTGGACAACACAGTGAGACCCTTTCTCTAAAAAAAATAGAAAAATTGGGCAGGCATGGCAGTGCACATGTGTATCCCCAGTTACTTGGGAAGCCAAGGTGGGAGGATCACTTGAGCATAGGCGGTCAAGGCTGCAGTGAGCTATGACTATGTCCATTCACTCCATGATAGAGCAAGACCCTGTCTCTTAAATAAAAAATAAATAAATTTTAACAAGGTATCAGTGATTCACATACACATTAAAATTTTAGAAACAGGTTTAAATCTTTCCCAGGTTGACAGTAAGGCTTTTCTAGGTCTCTCTATCATCTCTGTCCCCAGAGTCCCTTATAAGACTCAATACTCAAATATATTTTAAGTTCTACTTAAAATATTTATGTATGCATGATTGATTTTTTTTTTTTTTTATTTCCTGGAAAAATATTGTCACACTGTTAAGTAGTTACCTGGTAGATTTGGTACATTTCTATGTAATAATTTCATTTTTCAAAATCAGAATGTATTACCTTTCTAGTCAGAACATGAAGATTTAGAAAAACACATGTAAAAGACAAAAAGTTATTTGTAAGATAAACGCATTTATAAAAGATATATAATGTATATAATTATGTTGAGCTATATTTATAATATGAAAAAATAGGCAGCTATATTAAGTTAAAAAAATTAGCAGTATGTATCAAAATACTACTTCTTTAAAGAAATTGTGAATAGACACTGAAACAATATCAAAATATCTGGCTTGGCGCCAGTGGCTCAAGCAGCTAAGGCACCAGCCACATACACCTGAGTTGGTGGGTTCGACTCTAGCCCAGGCTGCCAAACAACAATGACGGCTGCAACTAAAAAATAGCTGGGCAGGCTCGGCGCCTGTGGCTCAACAGGCTAAGGCATCAGCCACGTACACTTGAGCTGGTGGGTTCCAATCCAGCCTAGGGCCGCCAAATAATGACAGCTGCAACCAAAAAATGGCCCGGCGTTGTGGCAGGTGCCTATAGTCCCAGCTACTTGGGAGGCGGAGGCAGGAGACTCGCTTGAGCCCAGGAATTGGAGGTTGCTGTGAGCTGTGATGCCACAGCACTCTATCCAGAGTGACAGCTTGAGGCTCTGCCTCAAAAAAAAAAAAAAAAAAAAAAAGCTGGGCGTTTGGTGGGCACCTGTAGTCCCAGCTACTTGGAGGCAGAAACAGGAGAATCGCTTGAGCCCAGGAGTTGGAGATTGCTGTGAGCTGTGATGCTACAGCACTCTAACCAGGGTAACAGCTTGAGGCTCTGTCTCAAAAAAAAAAAAAAATCTCAGGGAGTTTTATATTTTTTCTAGTTTTCCTATGCTTTTTATAAAATTGTATCACTTTCATAAAAAGTAAAAAAACGTTGCATTCATTTTGAAAAATATCTACTCTTAAGTCAAACACAGTGGTTCATGCCTGTAATCTTAGCCCTCTGGGAGGCTAAGGTGGGAGGATCTCTGGAGCTTAGGAGTTCAAGCCCAGACTGAGCAAAAGTAAGACCCCCTCATTGCTTTCTACTAAAGATAAAAAATACCAAAAATAAAAAAACTTAGCCAGGCATTATGTTAGGCACCTGTAGGAGCCCTAGCTACTTAGGAGGCTAAAGCAGGAAGATCGCTAGAGCCCAGGAGAGGCTGCTGTGAGCGAAGCTGACGCCATGGCACTCTAGCCCACGCAATACAGCAAGACCATCTCAAAAACAAAAGTTGTTTTGGTGGGGTTGGCGCAGACAGGTGACATGGCAGCTGCATATGTGCTGTTCAGCTTTGTGCTGCTGGGCATCCAAGGCGCCGCCAGGGCTGTCGGTGTGGTCTCCATTTTCACAATTCAGATGGGCCCCACAACACTCCTCACCTGCACCTTGAATGAGAGCACTACAGAGATCACTGACCACCGTGAAGACTGGCCAGGTCCTGACAATGGAGTACTATGTGGACCCTGATGACCGCTCAAGGGAGTACTCATGTGTCTTCCTCCCTGAGCCTGCGGGCAGAGCCAACATTCCACTGAGAGGGCCCCCAAAGTTAAAGCTGTGAAGAAGTCAGAGCATGCCAATGAGGGGGAGACAGTCACAGACGTGCAAGTCAGACTCCTTCCCCACGGTCACTGACTGGGTCTGGCACTAAATTTAATTAAATTTAGTATATACCCATTTTTCTGTCACCTAATGTTCATCTGTATTGCATATTAAGTTGGGTTTTAGAATTTGGACTTGGCCCTTAATAAATATATATTTCTGGGCTCAGCACCTGTGGCTCAATAGGCTAAGGTGCCAGCCACGTACACCTGAGCTGGTGGGTTCCAATCCAGCCTGGGCCCTCCAAACAACAATGCCAGCTGCAACCAAAAAATAGACGGCCATTGTGGCAGGCGCCTGTGGTCCCAGCTACTTGGGAGGCAGAGGCAAGAGACTCGCTTGAGCCCAGGAATTGGAGGTTGCTGTGAGCTGTGGATGCCACAGCATTCTATCCAGGGTGACAGCTTGAGGCTCTGTCTCCAAAAAATAAAAAATAAATAAAAAATATATATTTCTGACTTTGAAAACACAAAAAAGCAAATAAACAAAACAAAACAACCCCAAACTACTCCTTATTAAGCCCCTTCTATTCAAGAATTGAGATTTCTACAGTACCCCTGGAAGCTGAAAGTTCTGAAAATAACATTGCACAGATGAAGGTGCTGAGCTCAGAAATGTAATCCTGATTGTCTAACTCAGGGCTGTTCTCCCACCTGTGCAGCTATGCCATACTCACAGGAATGTGCCAAGTCAGATACCAGATTGGTCCAAAAACATCTGTCATTTTAGGAGTCTCACTACTGCCAGAAACACTTGTCTACAGACAATGAATTCACAATTCACGCTCTACCACCTCCCCCTGGTGGCAGGATCTGGAAACTGAACTTGGCTTGGTGATAGCAGCTATTCAATTGACCAGAATGGTTTTATTTTTCATCGCTATCATCCTGGTTTGTTTAAATCATCAAAACCACTTTCTCTTTTATCAAGGATTCGGGTATTGTCACAAATACCAAAACCAAGACCTGGTATCAACCATACCCAGTGCTCCAAATGACACCGATGGCAGTGCAGCTCTTTACCTCTGATCCCTTCCTTCCATACCACTTTGGGTCCTATGATGGACACTGTGGCATCATGTTCTTCACCATGGCTTTTCCTACTTTCTCTCTGCTTCCACCTACTTTCTTGAGCCTCAGAAAAGGGCAAAAGGTGGTCCGTGTACTCTCAGCCAGGGCCTAGGATGGAGAAACTCCAATTCTGAAGACATCAAGCACCAATCCTCCTGAGACCCAATCCTTAGCGTCTAGGCTTGATACTTTAAATATATCAGGTTGAAACACTGACATTTCTTTTTTTTTTTTTTTGAGATATAATCTCACTATGTCATGCTCAATAGTGTGCCATAGTGTCACAACTCACAGCAACCTCAAACTCTTGGGCTTAAGCAATTCTCTTGCCTCAGCCTCCCAAGTAGCTGAGCCTACAGGTGCCCACAATAGCACCCGGCTATTTTTTGTTGCAGCTGTCATTGTTTAGCAGGCCTGGGACAGGTTTGAACCCACCAGCCTTGGTGCATGTGGCTGGTACTGTAACTACTGTGCTTCGGGCGCCGAGCCTACACTTGACATTTCTTTAGAATAGAACACAGCGATGCCATTCTTCCACAGTGGTGGCCCTGGTCTCCAGACAAACACACAGTTTCCTTACTCTTCCAGGAAGAAGGAAACATTCAACAGGATACCTAAAATAGGAAGAAAGAAAAACTGTGGCATCACTTGCTCTCCAAAGAACATAAAACATCAGATTTATAAAAGACAGAGGCAGAGCAATGGCACCTTTCTAGTGCTTAAAAAGAGGTGAATCATACAGCAAGCAAGCAGACATGAAGGAATAAACAAAATCCAGCACCTTGTACAAGGTCTTGCGGTTCATCTTTTGAAATTCGGTCCCAGGTCTTGGACAAAGCTTGGATGTTTGCCAAGTCTCCCCACTGGATAGAAGAGAGGAGAGACTTTCTTTTCAGATAACTTCCTGAAGTTAAGGACTGCTCAAAAAGAAAATGAAATACGTTGAAGGAAAAAATACCCTGGCGAGAGCTATAGGGAGCTGCTATCCTTAGTTTTTTTTTCCTTTTTTTTTTTTTTGAGACAGAGCCTCAAGCTGTCACCATGGATAGAGTGCCGTGACATCACAGCTCACAGCAAAGTCCAATTCCTGGGCACAAGTGAGTCTCCTGCCTCCCACCTCCCAAGTAGCTGGGACTACAGGCGCCCGCCACAACGCCTGACCATTTTTTGGTTGCAGCTGTCATTGTTGTTTGGCGGGCCCAGGCTGGATTCGAACCCAACTCAGGTGAATGTGGCTGACGCCTTAGCCCATTGAGCCACAGGTGCCAAACCTTTTTTTTTTTTTTTTAATTATTAAATCATAGCTGTGTACATTAATGCAATTGTGGGGTACAATGTGTTGGTTTTATATACAATTTGAAATATTTTCATCAAACAGGTTAACATAGCCTTCACAGCATTTTCTCAGTTATTGTGTTAAGACATTTGTATTCTACATTTAGTAAATTTCACATGTACCCTTGTAAGATGCACTGTAGATGTAGTCCCACCAATCACCCTCCCTCCACTTTCCCCATATTCTTGGGCTATAATTGGGTTATAGCTTTCATATTAAAGCTACAAGTTGGTTTCATAGTAGGGCTGAGTACACTGGATACTTTTTCTTCCATTCTTGAGATACTTTGCTTATCCTTACATTGTATCAAGTGGGCAGGATTCAGCCATACTATAAATATTTCCTGAGCAACTCTTTATTAACATGGCTTTGGCCTACAGGGAAAGAAGAATAAAACATTGTCCCTAAGACCTAGGATTTCTCCATAGTGAGAAAAAAACCAGACAGTGAGAAAAAAGAATTGAAGTGACATGAAAGATAAAACCCAGTGGAAGTTCCTAGGATGAATCTATCCACTTCAGAGGATGGTAGAAACATCCCAGCTGGTAGGAAACATAAGCAAAGGCACAGAATGAACATAGAATAGGTTCAGGGAAAGCAAAACTTCCACCTCAGTCGGCATGGACACCACGTAAAGAATAGTAGGAAAGGCAGCTGAATGGTGGGTTACACCAGAACACAAAGGACACTGAGGACCAAGGCAGTCATTCTGAACTTTATGCTACTAACAACAGAAGCCATTTGTACAGAAGCACAGAACAATTCCCATACAAGTAACAGGATCAGAACTAGATTTCCTGAAGCCATATGGACTGAGGTCATTAACTAGAGATTGTTTAGATGCAGGGGTATCCAACTTGCAGGCCACATGCTGATTTTTATGAGGACTTTTTTTTTTACTTATCTGTGATGTCAGAAATTATATAGTATGCACGAACCTTTTTTTTGCTCATCAGCTTTTATTAGTGTTTGTGTGTTTAATGTATGGCCCAAAACAACTCTTCTTCCAATGTGCAACACTGAAAAAAAAAAGGCTGGACATCCCTGAAGGTGAGACGCTAGAAACAAAGCAACGTGTTAAGATGTCATATGCAATTATGAGTCCAAGTGAGTGGTAAAAAACCATAGAGGCAGCAGAGGGGATTGAGAAAGAAAATATAAGAAGTGCCAGGGAAAAAGAACCAAAAGACTTGACAGTGTAAACATTCTAGCACATACCAAGTGCTCAGTATGGTTTCTGTATTGTTGTTATTGTTGTTTTGGAGACTGAATCTCTCTCTTGCTCTGACCAGGGTGCAGTGGCATCATCATAGCTCACTGCAACCTCAACTCCTGGGTTCAAGCAATCCTCCTGCCTAAGCAGGGACAACAGGCTTGTACCACACCTGGCTAATTTTTCTATTTTGTTGTAGAAATAGGGTCTTACTCTTCCTCAGGCTGGTTTCAAACTCCTGGCCTCAAGTGATCCTCCCACCTTAGCCTCCCAAAGTACTAGGACCAGATGTGAGCCACCACACGTGGCCCCTCAGATTGTTAGCTATAGTTCCTACTGCTTCCACCCACGCTGCTCCTGCTACTTCTATTACCGCACTATTGCAACTCCTGAAATTAAGAGAAAACACAGGGGTGGCGCCTGTGGCTCATGGAGTAGGGTGCCGGCCCCATATACCAAGAGTGGTGGGTTCAAGCCCAGCCTTGGCTGAACTGCAAAACAGAAAAATAGGCATTGTGGCGAGCACCTGTAGTCCCAGCTACTAGGGAGGCTGAGGCAAGAGAATTGCCTAAGCCCAGGAGTTGGAGATTGCTGTGAGCTGTGTGATGTCACGGCACTCTACCAAGGGCGACAAAGTGAGACTCTGGCTCTACAAAAAAAAAAAAAAAAAAGAAAGAAAACACAGGGTTCATTCTACAGCTCAAGTAAAGAGGGGTTGAATTTGAGGGCTAGATCAAGGAGTTCAATTTTAAACCTGAGTTTGAGTTGCAAGGACAATCCAGTTGGAGGCATCTGCAGGAAACTGAAACTCAAGACTAGAAATAGTAAAGGTTGTGTCTTAGGAGTTTTTATTTAAGACAGAGTCTCATATTGTTGCCTAGGCTAGAGTGCCGTGGCAGTAGCCTAGCTCACAGCAACCTCAAACTCCTGGGTTCAAGGGATCCTCTTACTTTAGCCTCTCAAATAGCTGGGACTACAGGTACCTGCCACGATACCTGCCTAATTTCTTCTATTTTTTATTACAGTTGGGGTCTCACTTTGCTCAGGGTGGTCTCAAACTCCTGGGCTCAGGTGATCTTCTTGCCTCAGCCTTCCAAAGTGCTAGGATTATAGGCCATGAGCCACTGAATCCAGCCAGCCTGGGAGCTATTTACATGAAAGTAGAAACTTAAGCCAGAGGATAGATTTGGGCATCAGGTAAGAATAGAGACAAAAAGATCAATCAGAACTTAAATTATTTGGTCTTTCTGCTCTCACTCTTGCCCCCTACACCATGGGGTCTTTCCCCAGAACCCAGCCAGCGCGATACTGCTAAAAATACAGGTCTTATCCAATTACTCCTTAATCAAAACCTTCTAAGAGCTTTCTCAGTAAAAGCCAAAATTCTTGGCTTGGCGCCTGTAGATCAATGGGCTAAGGCGCCAGCCATGTACACCTGAGCTGGCAGGTTCCAATCCAGCCCAGACCCACCAAACAATGACGGCTGCAACCAAAAAATGGCCTGGCGTTGTGGTGGGCGCCTGTAGTCCCAGCTACTTGGGAGGCGGAGGCAGGAGAGTCGCTTGAGCCCAGGAATTGGAGGTTGCTGTGAGCTGTGATGCCACCGCACTCTACCCAGGGTGACAGCTTGAGGCTCTGTCTCAAAAAAAAAAGCTAAAATTCTTTCTCAGAAATTGAGAACCTACAAAGTCCAGCCACTGCCTTGCTAACTCATCTCCTATTAGGCTCCCCTCACACTGTGTTCTGTCATACTAGCGTCTCTACTATTTCCTGAATACACCTTAGGTCTTTGGATTTGATGTTTCCTCTGCCTGGAACACTCTTCTTCCAAATATCCACACAGGTCCCTCCCTCACCCTCTTCACATCTTTGTGCAAATATCACTTTCTCATGAGGCCTGTATTTACTGTCCCATTTAAATTCACAACCCCATCAGAACTCCTTTCTCTGATTTTTCTCTATAGCACTTATCACTGACATTCTATTTTCCTTTCAAAATGGCCATCTCCCAGCAGAGAACAGTGCCCTGGAGGTAGTAGCCACTCGATAGACCTAAACTATAGAGTATTCCCATCTTGCAAAAACTGAAATTAAAAAAGCTTCCTAGAACAGCTGTAACCACTACCTGAAACGTGTGCAAAGGATACGAATTTCGATAATGTCTCTCAATATCTTGCAACCACTCCAACATGTCAGCCACAGAGGGGCTCACAACTGAAGGCTGCAGGACAGCATCAATGCCAATCAGGTCTGCATGCTGCTCATAGGTCTGAAACACTTGCTCCACATTGCTGCTGACCGTGTCACGCACCTTGAGAAGGGTGGCTCTGGAGAAAAAGAGTCTGACGTTAGGCAACATCAGGAGAAAGGTTTAAGGCAAAGTTTCTCAACTTTGGCACTACTGATACATACACACGTATTTATTTTTCACATACTACACACAATGGAATACTATTACTGATATTTTGGACTGAATGATTTTTTTTCTCCCAAGACAGAATTTCAGTCTGTTGCCCAGGGTAGAGTGCTGTGGTGTCACAGCTCACAGCAACCTCAAACTCTTGGGCTCAGGCAACTGCCTTGCCTCAGCCACTTGAGTAGCTGGGACTTCAGGCTCTTGTCACAATGCCCGGCTAGTTTTTCTGTTTTTTGGTAGAGACGGGGTCTCGCTTTTTCTCAGGCTGGTCTCAAACTCCTGAGCTCAGGCGATCCACCCACTTTGGCCTCCCAGAGTGCTAGGATTACAGGCATGGGCCACCACACCCAGTAGGACTGAATGATTCTTTGTTGTGGAAGGCCGCTCTGTGCACTGTTGGATGTTTAGGAACATGCTTCACCTCTGCCTCTAGATGACAGGAATAAACTATGCCGCAACCCTCCCAACTCATAATAATCAATGTCTCCTCATAGATAAACCACCCCCAGTAGGACCACTGGTCTAAAGAGATGAGTGCTGGTGCTTTGGAGGTGAGTAGGAGTGGCTTAAAGATGGAAAGGCTGAAGAAGTTATATGACTTTCAAAATGGTGTGATGAGCCCAGCTGGTAGATAAGGGAAAGACCAAGGACTTTCTGGGACTGCCATAAAACTGTCTGGTGCAAATGTCACTCATAATCCCATGCCACAAAGGTGGAAAGGGAATAAGCAAGAGGAAAGGGCAGCAACACACCAGTGCTGTCTACATGCTCCCTAGTCTTATACTAGTAAACTCCTTAGTGGTGAAGTTTGGGCTCTAGATGCACTCAGACTACTATGGATCTTCAGAAAGTTACTTATTCCCCCTCAGACATAAAACATCTGTTTTACTCACTGCACATCCAGAGTACTTAGAAGAGACTGTCACATAAAACAACAAATCCTGGCTCGGTGCCTGTGGCTCAAGGGGCTAAGGAAAAATCCTTATTCAACAAATGAATGAATGACAGGGACTGTAAAGATTAAATAAAATAATGCATATAAAGTACTTAGGGCAGCACCTGGCTTACAGTAAATATTGTTTTCATTGGTGATTCCAAGGGGCTCTGCCACTAAGACAAATGCTACAACTTCCCAAAGGGCAAGTTATTCTTTAGCCTAGAACTGTCTTTCACAAATATTTGTCCATGGCTCAGCATTAAAAAAAATAGACTTAAAATAACATCCACACACCAAAATATAATCAATTAAAATAAAAGTTCACAAGGCGGGGTGTGGTGGCTCATGATTGTAATCCCAGCGCTGTGGGAGCCAAGGCAGGTAGACTGCCTGAGGCTCAGGAGTTCAAGACCAGCCTGAGCAAGAGTGAGTCCCCATCTCTAAAAATAGCTGGATGGGCTCAGCGCCTGTGGCTCAACGGGCTAAGGCGCCAGCCACGTACACCTGAGCTGGCGGGTTCGAATCCAGCCCGGGCCCACCAAACAACAATGACTGCTGCAACCAAAGAATTGCCAGGCGTTGTGGTGGGCGCCAGTAGTCCCAGTTACTTGGGAGGTGGAGGCAAGAGACTCGCTTGAGCCCAGGAATTGGAGGTTGCTGTGAGCTGTGATGCCACAGCACTCTATCCAGGGTGACAGCTTGAGGCTCTGTCTCAAAAATAAATAAATAAAATAAATAAAAATAAAAATAGCTGGATGCTGTGGCGGGCACCTGTAATCTCAACTACCTGGGAAGCTGAGGCAAGAGAATCACTTGAATCCAAGAGTTTGAGGTCGCTGTGAGCTGTGACACCAGAGTACTCTACAAAGGGTGACAAAGTGAGACTCTGTCTCAAAAAAAAAAAAGTGACCCATTTCGGCCACCCTGTCCTGTTTACTGTCCTGTTTAGCCTTGTCTTAACTTTTGTAAACCTTTTTTACTTCCTATCAATAAACTTGGAATGCTCTAATGTGGTGTGTATTCTTTATTTCACCCTGGTTGTCCTGTCTGATCAGATTAAAAAAAAAAAAAAAGGGGGTATACAATTCAGTAGTTTTTTTTTGTTTGTTGTTTTTCGGTTTTTGTTTTTTTTTTTTGGCAAATTCACAAAGTTGTGAAAACATAACTACTATATAATTCTGAAATATTTTACTTATCCAAAAAGAAACTACATATCTATTAGTGTCAACCCCATTCCTATTCCCCAACCCCTGGTAACCATCTACTTTCTGGCTTTATGGATTTGTCTATTCTAGATATTTCATATAAATGGAATCATATAATATGTGGTCTTTTGTGCCTGATTTCTTTACTAGAGTATTTTCAAGATTCATCCATATTGGGTGGCGCCTGTAGCTCAAAGGAGTAGGGTGCTGGCCCCATATGCCGGGGGTGGTGGGTTCAAGCCCAGCCCTGGCCAGAAACTGCAAAAAAACAAAAACAAAAACAAACAAACAAAAACGATTCATCCATGTTGTACCTGGGTATCAGTACAGTCATCCTTCACTAGCTGTGGGGAAATTGGCCCAAGGACCACTGCAAACACTAAAATCCACAGATGCTCAAGTTCTTTGGAAAAAAAAGGTCTATAAATGTTCAGTACAAGACGCAACCATATTATATGATTTTCCTGCCCTCATCCATGGATGGTTGATGCATACCTCATGGATATGGAGAGCTGACTACATTTCATTCCTTCTTATGGCTAAATAATATTCCACTGTATGGATATATAACATTTTGTCTGTTTATAAACATTTGGACTGAGTCCACCTTTTGGCTATTACAAATAATGCCAATTCACACAGTTTTTTTTTTTTTTCTGAGACAGTCTCAAGCTGTCGCCCAAGTGCCATGGCATCACAGCTCACAGCAACCTCAAACTCTTGAGCTTAAGCGATTCTCTTGCCTCAGCCTCCCAAGTAGATGGGACTATAGGCACCCACCACAACACCCAGCTATTTTTCTGGTTGTAATTGTCATTGTTGTTTGGCAGGCCTGAGCTGGATTCAAACCCGCCAGCTCCAGTGTATGTGGCTGGCATCCTAGCCACTGAGCTACAGGCGCCAAGCCTCCCAAAGAGCTTTTTTTTTTTTTGTAGAGACAGAATCTCACTTTGTTACCCTCAGTATAGGGCCATAGCGTCACAGCTCACAGCAACCTCCAACTCTTGGGCTTAGGCGATTCTCTTGTTTCAGCCTCCCGAGTAGCTGGGACTACAGGTGTCCGCCACAATGCCCGGCTATTTTTCTGTTTTTGCAGTTTAGTAGAGGCTGGGTTTGAACCCGCCACCTTCGGTATATGGGCCAGCGCCCTACTCGATGAGCCACAGGCGCCGCCCAACTTTTTTCTTTTTTTTTGCAGTTCAGCCAGGCTGGGTTTGAATCCACCACCTTCAGTATATAGGGCTGGCGCCCTATTCGCTGAGCCACAGGCGCCGCCCTCCCACAGTGTTCTTAAACAGTTACTACTAACCAAAGAACTAAATGTATATATAAACTGTGCCTATGAACAAGCAGAGGTTCTTGGGGATTTCTATCTTTATCCCTCACCAAAATCTCCTCCATCCAGAGGCAAAAAACAGATCTAATGACCGCATGATCCTCTGCATAGCTTATGCCATCACTTTATGAGCTGGCCTACTTTGTTCTGGCCACACTACCTAATAGGTAACACTACCCCACATCCACTGCCTGACCCAGTTTATACCTGTTCATCCTTCAGGTTTTTCAAACCACTTCCTCCTAGAAACTCCTCCCCACCACCATAGGCTGCACTAATCACTATCTTAGAACACACCACAACTTAATTTAACTTACTCATTGTCTCTCTCTTTTACTCAGTAAAGAATAGGAAATAAGGCTTGGCGCCTATGGCTAAGGTGTCAGCCACGTACACTTGAACTGGCGGGTTCGAATCCAGTCCGGGCCTGCCAAACAATGATGGCTGCAACCAAAAAATGGCCAGGCATTTTGGCAGGTGCCTGTAGTCCCAGCTACTTGGGAGGCGGAGGCAAAAGACTCACTTAAGCCCAGGATTGGAGGTTGCTGTGAGCTGTGATGCCATAGCACTCTATCCAGGGTGACAGTTTGAAGCTCTGTCTCAAAAAAAAAAAAAAAGAGAATAGGAAATAAGTCTGCTTCACTGTTGTATTCCCAACACTCTGTGCTTGGCATTCTATAGATGCTTAATAAATGCATTAAGTATAAATGAATAAAAGGTCCTCATCTTTGACAGTTTACTATCAGTCTATGACACAGACCCTATACACTGGAACTTTCTTTTGTTTTGAGTCAGGGAAAAGCAACATGTGCCCTCTCTCTTCTCAATAACTCAATAATCTATAAGTCTTAGAAGGTCTGACAATAAATATAGGCAGAGCTTGGAGACAATACTCTTGGGCACACAGACACCAATGTGCAGCAGAACAGAGCTCTGGCCTTGGTGTCAGGCACACTTGAGTTTGAATCTCAGATCTACTATGTACTAGCTGTGTGACCTCCTTAATCTGCTTGAGTCTGCTTCCTCACCTGCAAAATGGAATTAAGAGAGGTTAAGTCATAGATGTGTTTGTTGAAAAGACTTCATGAGGTAATGTGTGTAAACTCTTACCTCTGGCACATACTAAGTTTATAGCACAGTTCCTTAATGACTTTTACTAAAGTAATCTGTAGAGAAGGGCTAAAAAGCTTTTGCCACTCCTTTTCTGCGCTGCTTTGGTACTTTTACGAAGCCCATCACTGCTGTGCCTAGCTTTTGATAAGGGAAACGCCAGAAAATGGCTTTTTGACAGAGGTACCACTGCAACAGTGTCTTACAGCTTCTCGGCTAGTTTGTCCAGAACAATGTCACCAGCTGCCAGCTGCTTGCGCCTCAGACGCTCCTTTAAGTCGGGGAAGGCCCGAAGAGCCGGTACATCCTCAAACCGCAGTTTCTGGGCGGCCTGCAGCTGTTCTGCCAGGTTGCCAAGGGAGGTCAGGAGGGGCTGGCAGTCACGCAGAGTGCTCTGCCACAGGCCCTCCTGCGCCTCCACCACGGGAAAGCACTTCCTCAGGGCCTCCTGCACCGCAAGTAAAGGCCGGTCTTGAGTCATGTTCTGCTGGAAAAACAAAAACACAAAGAAAAAACTGCGTTAAGGTGCCAAGAAAGTATAAGCACTGCGCTATGGGCGTCTTTCCCGTCCCTGTGGGAGGTCAAGTTTTCGGCCTCCAAGTCCATTCTGGTAGGAGCCTGTGAGTAAGGCGTTGTCTCACCTTCAGAAGGGGCTCTCCGACGGACAGACCCGTTTCTCACGTCGAGGAAAAGTGTCCTGGCTATCGCTCAAAAGAGGCTCTTGCGGAATAAGGCAGTCTCCTATTCAGACTGTGGATTCCCTGAGCCTAAGCGCTGTATCCTCTCTTAACCCGTGCTTCGGGAGCCGGAATCCTGTTTCTCCTTCCTGAGGCTGCCGCTCGCGTTCCTGAAACCAGCGGGAAAACTCAAAGCTGAGGCTACCAAAGCATAAGAACACGCCAGGAACCCACACCACGCGCATCCTCAAAAGCAACAACCCCTAAAGGCCAACCTCAGGCGGGATGCGAGGTCTGCTGAGTCGCTAAAATATGTCGTCAATCGCAATGAATTCTGGGCACTGCAGTCCTACATGCGGATTGGCTACTGCACTGTAACGCTTCTCTGTGATTGGCTGTTGAGATATTCCTACCACAAACTGCGCATGTGTCAACCCGTGAGATTTTTGAATTGCTTGGCGGTGTTGGTCTATAGGTTAGCAGTGGAGCCTCACCCTCTCAGCTTGCACCTCTGGCTATGCCTTTATGACACTGTTGAGTTGACTGTGTGGCACAATCAACTGGCCAAAACTGGTGAATCACACGCTCCTGCCATATGGTAGCTGTGGCTAAGGTACAGGTGAACATCCTAGGTCAGTCTCATTGGGAGTGGAGTGAAGCCCTGAGAGAAAGAGGCCAGGACACCCGACTTGCTCAGCACCAAGATATCTGCTAGGAGGTATGGGGTTATCAGAACCCCTCAACCTTGGCCATCTAGATGGAGACTCTTAGGCACTCAGCAAGCAGACTGGGGTGTCATCCTCCACCCACTGCTAAGAGATGATCTTGGGCAGGAGAACAACATTCAGATACTTCTCGTGTCTGGAGCAACAGGCCAGGATGGAATGGAGAAAGGGGGGAAGCTTCCAAGAAGGGCCAGGCTTGCCAGCATTCCTATGCTTGGGCTGCTTTGTCCCCAAGCCTGATAGTGCTCATCAGGAGCCTGTCTGGCACATTTATCTATTTCCTCGATTCGTTCTTTTTTTTAATTAGACTGTCATTCTAGGTAGTGCTGTGGCGTCACAGCTCGCAGCAACCTCAAACTCTTGGGCTTAAGTGATACTCTTGCCTCAGCCTCCCAAGAGGCTGTTTCTTTTGTTGTTTAGATGGCCAGGCCCAGGCTCGAACCCGCTAACCTGGGTGCATGTGGCTGGCTCTGAGACCCTTGATTCCTTCTTAAGAAAGGTAAGATTGGCTCGGTGCCTGTGGCTCAAGCGGCTAAGGCGCCAGCCACATGCACGTGAGCTGGCAGGTTCGAATCCATCCTGGGCCTGCCAAACAACGACGGCTGCAACCAAAAAATAGCTGGGCATTGTGGCAGGCGCCTGTAGTCCCAGCTACTTGGGAGGCGGAGGCAGGAGAATCGCTTGAGCTCAGGAGTTGGAGGTTGCTGTGAGCTGTGATGCCAGGACACTCTACCCAGGGTGACAGCTTGAGGCTCTGTCTCAAAAAAAATAATAAATAAAAATAAATAAATACAAACCCTAAATACATGGCTTCAGACTGATTCCACAGGTGAAAAGCACGAAAGCCAAACTATCAGAGGACAAGCTTGTCAAGAGCTAACCTGGATGGCCGTCCAGTCACTGTCCAACTTGTGACCCTTGGCCTACAGGCTTAATGCCCAGACACTGGCCCCTAACTTTGCTGAATTTCAGCACAAGACCTAAGCAATCCAACCCTGTGGCTGTGGGAACATGCCAAGATGTAGCTCCGACAGGACCGCGGCTCAGCTGGGCTTGCTGTCTAAATGTCCTTTCCCGGGTCCATGGTCACGACTTCCAGAGCTGCCTCCTCCCTGGGCTCCATGGGGGTTGGCGCCCGCTATTCTTCATGCAGTCACCCTCTGGGGCGCGCAGGAACCGCCACAGTGGAGCCACTTCCTGCAACCAAAGTCGCGACCAAGGTTCCGCAAACGTGAGGCCCCCATGCGCACCCCTAGCCAAGGCTTCGGGACGCTGAGCACGAGTAGCCAGCCTGCAGGGGAGCGAAGGACGGAATATCTGCCCCCCATTCACTGCCCAAACTAGCTAGGGGATGGTGCGACCACCCCAAAGCCTGCACCCCTGACCCACTTCCCTGTCTTCCATCTCACTTACTCGGGAAAATTGCCGCGGACCCCGGCCTCTTCCAAACCCTGTCCGAACTACTCAGTCCCCGCCGACCGTCCAGTTGCCTGCCCCCGCTGGACGCAAGTGCAGGAGGCCCTGAGGACCGCTGAGGCTGACATCCAGTCAATCAATGGCCCTGACCGTGTGCGCTAGTCAGGCGAGTCGGCCCAGCAGACACCAGCCCACGTGCAAGGTCCCACATCCAACCTTGTCCAGCAGCCCAAACCCCAATGCTTTGGCTTCTGGAGCCGCTGCAAGGCCTGCCGGGATTAGTAGTTCTCAGCCCTCCGGGGCAAAGCACAGTGGTAGGGTCAGGACCACAACTCCCAGGAGGAATCGCGGCGGCGGCGACGCTGACGCATGTGGGCTGCAGGGGGCGCTGGGGGCTACCAAGCCCGGCCGGCCGGAACTGCCGTGTGATTGGATGGTGCAGTACAGTCCTAGGACGGCGGCTTCTCATTCGTCAGCCTGTGGCTGTGGAGTTTGAATTGGGTGGCGGTTAGCCATCGCTGGCGTAGCGAGTTCTTTCTTAGCTCTTGTTTTGCGACCGCAGGTAGATGCCCAGACCCTGGGGGGGGCGGGGGAGTGGGAGTTCCTTTCCGCCCCTAGTGGTTCTTTGCTTCCCCTCCGGTCTCCGTCATTGACCCCTTGTGCCTCGATTGCCGCTCCCCGCAGCCTCCGCCGAAGCGCCATGGCTCCTAGGAAGGGCGGCAATAGAACGGCCAAGACCAACTCCTTACGGAGCCGGAAGCTCGCCTCCTTTCTTAAAGACTTCGACCGTGAAGGTAAGGGGCAGGGCCCCGGCCGTCGCGGCTACCTGGGGCAATGGCGCGGGGCTCGCGGGCTGGGAAGTGGGTGCACGGATTCACCCGCCTAGAGATCCATGTTCTGCCCTCTCGCAGTGGAAATACGAATCAAGCAAATTGAGTCGGACAGGCAGAACCTCCTCAAGGAGGTGGATAACCTCTATAACATCGAAATCCTGCGTCTCCCCAAGGCGCTGCGCGAGATGAACTGGCTCGACTACTTCGGTAAGAATTTCCCACGCCTGAGGCCTGTAATCCTTGAGGTTATCGTGACACCTTTAAGAAAGGACGTGCTAGCTCGGCGCCTGTGGCTCAACGGGCTAAGGCGCCAGCCACGTACACCTAAGCTGGCGGGTTCGAATCCAGCCCGGGCCGGCCAAACAACAATGACGGCTGCAACCAAAAAATGGCCTGGGGTTGTGGCGGACACCTGTAGTCCCAGTTACTTGGGAGGCAGAGGCAGGAGACTCGCTTGAGCCAAGGAATTGGAGGTTGCTGTGAGCTGTGATGCCATGGCACTCTATTCAGGGTGACAGCTTGAGGCTCTGTCTCCAAAAAAAAAGAAAGAAAGGACGTGCTGAAAATTAACTCTAAAGGCAACTTTTTTCCCTAACGTGACCTCTTAGGGAAAATTGTGTAGGCCTTCTGCTCTCTCCCACTCCCTTTCTCACTTCCCTGCTTCATTCTTCTCCATTGCACTTAAAGTCTTCCAGTCATTGGGGGTAGGAAAACCTTTTCTCTAAACGGCCAGCTAACAAATATTTTAGTCTACTTGAGTCAGAGGGTTCTCTGTCTGACAAATGAACTCTGCAATTAAAATCCCAAAGCAGGAAGAATGAATGTGCAGGCAAGGCAGGGTGGGTCACACCTGTAATCCTAGCACTCTGGGAGGCCGAGAGTGGATTGCTTGAGTTCAGGAGTTGGAGACCAGCCTGAGCAAGAGCAAGACCCCATCTCTACTAAAAATAGAAAAAGTAGCTGGGCGTTGTGACAAGAGCCCGTAGTCCCAGCTACTCAGGAGGCTGAGTCAAGAGGATCACTTGAGCCCAAGAGTTTGGAGACTCTGTGAGCTAAGATGATGCCACTGCACTCTACCCAGAGTGAGGAAGTGAGATTCTGTCTCAAAAAAAGAAGGAATGAACGGACGTAGATGAGTGATATTCCAATAAAATTTTATAAGCACACTGAAATGTGAATTTCACATAATTTTCATGTCTCAAAAAATATTATTCATTTTATATACATATACATCACATATATGGGATGGCCATAAAGTTCATGTACAACTTTTTAAATTGCACATGAACTTCATGGTCACTCTGCATATGTTTTTTTACCCAACCACTTAAAAAGGAACAAATAAATGACTTAGTTTGCCTATTAGAGTTCAGGTGAAAAAATCATCCCAACCAGCTATTTCTGAAGCTTATGTTAATTGCCAACTTAAAAATGGGCAAATCAGTTTTCTTGGCTAGGGAAAAATCTTACCTTATTTCCCTACTCCCTTGTTAAATATCCAAGGAAATGTAGGAAACTGTACTTTCTGCTGCATTACCTTTACTTTTTCTGTTTTCCTTGTTATTAATTACCTAGTGCGTAGTCTCCTTCCTGGTTAGAAATACATACCATGTTCATATGTTAGACATTTAATGATCCTTTTGACTTGCTCTTTGATTAAGGATTTTGTTTGTTCATTTCTTTCTTTCTTTCTTTCCTTCCTTTCTTTCTTTCTTTCTTTCTTTTTCTTTTGTTTTGAGACAGAGTCTCACTATGTCGCCCTCAGTAGGGTGTCATGGCATTACAGCTCACAGCAACCTCCAACTCCTGGCTTAAGTGATTCTCTTGCCTCAGCCTCCCAAGTAGCTGAGACTACAGGCATCCGCCACAACAGCCTGGCTATTTTTTGTTGCTATTGTCATAGCCTCCGTATATGTGGCTGGTGCCGTAACCACTATGCAACTGGCACCAAGCCCTGTTCATTTCTACAAATACTAAGCATATTGGTGCTGAAGATGCCCTAGGGAATAAAACAGCGTCCCTGCCCTCAGGAACATATAGCTTAGTGGTAAAGGGCTATTAAAAAAATTCACATACTGGGCGGTGCCTGTGCCTCAGTTGATAAGATGCCGGGGGGTAGAAGGTTGAAACCTGGCCTCTGCCAAACTGCAACAAAAAAAATAGCTGGGCGTTGTGGCGGATGCCTGTAGTCCCAGCTACTGGGGAGGCTGAGGCAAGAGAATCGCCTAAGCCCAGGAGTTGGAGGTTGCTGTGAGCTGTGACATTACAGCACTCTACCAAGGGCGATAAAGTGAGACTCTGTCTCTACAAAAAAAAAAAAATTCACATACAGACTTGGCATGGTGGCTCATTCCTGTACTCCTAGCACTCTGGGAGAATGAGGCAGAAGGATTATTTGAGGTCAGGAGTTCAAGACCAGCCTGAGCAAAACGAGACACTGTCTCTACAAAAAATGGAAAAATTAGGCAGGAGTTGTAGCACACACCTGTAGTCCCAGCTACCAGGAGACTGAAGCAAGAGGATTGTTTGAACCTGGAAGTTTGAGGTTGCTGTGAGCCAGACTGAGGCCATGGACTCTAGCCTGGGTAACATAGTGAGACTCTGTCTCCAAAACAAAAAAATTTATATACAGTTATATAATTAAAATTATTATAAGTTGGCTCCGCACCTGTGGCTCAATGGGCTAAGGTGCCAGCCATGTACACATGAGCTGGTGGGTTCGAATCCAGCCTGGGCCCACCAAACAACAATGATGGCTGCAACCAAAAATAGCTGGGTGTTGTGGCAGGCACCTGTAGTCCCAGCTACTTGGGAGGCACAGGCAGGAGAATCGCATGAGCCCAGGAGTTGGAGGTTTCTGTGAACTATAATGCCACAGCACTCTATCCAGGGTGACAGCCTGAGGCTCTGTCTCAAAAAAAAAAAAAAAAAAAAAATTATGTACTACTAAGGAGATAAAGGAGAGTAGCAGTCAGTAAGTATATTTGTATAGTAATTCCTACTCCAGATAGACATTGTACCAAATATTAACTACTTTCATCCTTATAACAAGCTAAGTATTAATGTTATATCTATTTTCAAAATGACAAGATTAAGACACAGAGAAATTGATTACTTTGCTTAAGGTTTCATAAGCTAGTTAGTAACATTCTCTACCCAGGCATTCTAGTCCAAAGCCTGAGATCTTAACTGTTCTACAGGGTGCTAGGACGGTTTCTAATAGGAGGATCTAACCTAATTTTTTATCTACATTTAAATCTCTCAAAATCCTTTCATTCACCACACATTTACTGTTTATCTATTGTGTGCTAGAGTTCTGCCAGACACAATGTATATCATCTTTGGGAATTCAGTTCAAGGCAGAGGTGGATGGACACTTGAACAGCTTTGAGTAGTTAGTGGGTATAATGAGGATGAGTGGCTAAGTACTTCTCAGTGATCTGAAATAGAAAAGTAGCATATTTGGGGGTGACATTTGAGCTGAGTTTTGAAGGCTGAATTAGAAGTTTATCAAGAATTTCAGGCAGAGAAAATACTAGTACAACACCACCAAATCATGAGAAACAGTGGCACAGTTAGGAAATAACTTGGAGAAACATTGATTAACGACTAAGGATTTGGAAAGACAAGTGATAGTATTAGTCAAGATGATTTATCATTAAAATCTGATCGTAACTAAATAAAATGTTCTTTTTTAAAGCCCTTGGAGGAAACAAACAGGCCCTGGAAGAGGCAGCAACAGTAAGTGACCTGTCCTATTTTTTGGCTACTTCTGAAGTCTAGTTCAGTCATAAAATCCAACCAGTGGTGCTTACTGTGGAGGAGGTTTCATAAGGGGCCATCATCTGTTGATGTCAACTGAAAAATTAGAATTAGGTCAATTGCTAAACATGGTATGTGAAGCCCAAATAGTTCTGAGCTCTATTAAGGGAGGCAGTAGTTTCGGCCAATGCTTTGTAGTTCTTTCGACCAATTCTTTGCGGTTCTTTGCCCTGAAATTTGCAGGGAAAGTAGAAAGCTACTGGGTGTATCAACAGATGTAGGAATGGAACAACAGAACGGAAAAGAAAAGAATAGGTGTAAAAAGAATAAAATCTAGTATTTGATAACACAAAAGGGTAACTATAGTCAACAATAAGGTATTGTAATTTTATAATAACTAAAAGAGTAGAATTGGGCTTGGCACCTGTGGCTCAAGCGGCTAAGGTGCCAGCCACATATACCTGAGGTGGCAGGCTCAAATCCAGCCTGGCCCGCCAAACAACAAAGATGGCTGCAACCAAAAAAAAAAAAAAACAATTGCCAGGTGTTGTGGCGGGCACCTGTAGTCCTAGCTACTTGGGAGGCAGAGGCAGGAGAATCGCTTGAGCCCAGGAGTTGGAGGTTGCTGTGAGCTGTGATGCTACAGCACTCTACCCAGGACGACAGCTTGAGGCTGTGTCTCAAAAAAAAAAAAGAATGGAATTGGAATGTTCCTAACTTAAAGAAATGATAAATGCTTAAGGTGATAGATATCCCAATTCGTCTGATTTGATCATTACACATTATACACCTGTTTCAAAATATCACATGTACACCAGAAACATATACACCTATTGTGGACTCATAATTGTTTTTAAAAAGAGTTTAGATCTGCATTGTCCAATACCATAGCCACCAGGCACAGGTAGCTATTTTAATTAAAATTAATAAGTTTGGGGTTTTTTGGTTTTTTTTTTTTTTTTTTTGAGACAGAGCCTCAAGCTGTCACCCTGGATAGAGTGCTGTGGCATCACAGCTCACAGCAACCTCTAATTCCTGGGCTCAAGCGAGGCTCCTGCCTCTGCCTCCCAAGTAGCTGGGACTACAGGCACCCACCACAATGCCCGGCCATTTTTTGGTTGCAGCCATCATTGTTGTTGGGCCGCCCCGGCTGGAATCAAACCCGCCAGCTCAAGTGTATGTGGCTGGCGCCTTAGCCCGTTGAACCACAGGCGCCAAGCCTTTTTTTGTTTTTTTTTGAGATAGGGCCTCAAGCTGTCCCCCCTGCCACAATGCCCGGTTGGTTTTTGGTTGCAGTCATCATTGTTTGGCGGGCCTGGGCTGGATTCAAACCCGCCAGCTCAGGTGTATGTGGCTGGCACCTTAGCCTCTCTTAGCTGGGTCTAAAATAAATATTAAGCGTTCATTTTTGGTGCAGTGCTTGTGGCTCAGCGAGTAGGGCGCTGGCCCCATATACCAAGGGTGGTGGCTTCAAACCCATCCCCTCCGCACCACAAAACAAACAAACAAAAAAGAGTTCTTTTTTTGGCTTAGTGCCCCTTACTCAGTGGTTAGGGCACCAGTCACGTGCACTGGGCCTGGCGTGTTTGAACCCAGCTGAGGCCTGCTAAACAACAATGACAACTACAACATAAAAATAGCCAGGCGCTGTGGGCGGCACCTGTAGTCCCAGCTACTTGGGAGGCTGAGGCAAGAGTATCACTTAAGCCCAAGAGTTTGAGGTTGCTGTGAGCTATGACGCCAAGGCACTCTACCAGGGCAACATAGTGAGACTCTAGTCTCAAAAAAACACTTTTTTTTGCAAGAATGTAAATGTAAATAATGTAAATAATTTATTTCCTCAGAGATTCTTAGCTACATTTCTGATGTTTAATAGCCACATGTGACTAATGAGCAAGTACAGAAATAGACCCTTTCTATCCTCTCAGAAAGTTCTATTGGACAACGTTGGGAGCTAGTCCATAAATGGGCTTCTTGGTTCCTAGGTACCGTAAAATCACATGTGAACAATGTATGTACATGCATGTTTTTGTGTGTCTTTCTGAAGAGAAAGCTTACTCTAGTCTTCATCAGATTTACAAAGTAAACCCCCAAATTGACATCTTTTGTGGAGCTGATCTGAATCACTCGATGGCAAGGTACATAGTATAGCACTGACTCTAGCAGATCTCTATCAGCTTCAGATTTAAAGGTAGTGAAGAGCCAATTGTATAATTGGGAAAAATTTACAGAATTTGGAGATGAATATTGTAGGAGGGGGTGGGGATAACTAGAGCATAAAATCAAGAGCTAGTGAAAAATTGTTAGTCGATACTTTTTCTTTCTTTTTTTCTTTGTTTTTTTTTTGCAGTTTTTCTTGGCCAGGGCCAGGTTTGAACCAGCCACCTCTGGTACAAGGGGCTAGTGCCCTACTCCTTGAACCACAGGTACTGCCCCTCTTTTTTTTTTTTTTTTTTTTTAGAGACAGTCTCATTTTATTGTCCTCAGTAGAGTACCATGGCGTCACAGCTCACAGCCACCTCTGTATCTCCTGGGCTTAAGCGATTCTCTTGCCTCAGCCTCCTGAATAGCTGGGACCACAGGTGCCCACCACAACGCCCGTCTATTTTTTGTTGCAGTTTGGCCGGGGCCAGGTTCAAACCCGCCAACCTCAGGTATATGGGGCTGGCACCCTACCCACTGAGCCACAGGTGCTGCCCAGTCAATACTTTTTCTTCGTAATATGTTGCTATGACCCATTTTATTCACCCCCCTATACACACTCGGCTCTAGTGTCTGAAAAGAATTACCTCTGAGATGAATTATACTTATTAGCTAATGCATCTCCCTCTTTTTAAATGAATTGGACATACAGAACTACAAATCAGAACTTCTAATATGAGGAATCCAGTGCCCAGTTGAGAGAATTCTAGCCTTAACTGATATGATTCAAACCCAGGAAAGGAATGATAAAAAATATACAAAAGCTCCTAAATGGAAAGTGTGTTAAGGACTCACACAACAACCTCCAGGTTTGATGATTCACTAGGAGGACTCAGTCATACTTTTGGTGATGATTTATCACAGTGAGCGGATACAAAGCAAAATTCGCAAAGGAAAAGTGCAGGGAACAATGTCCAGAGGAAGCAAGGCAGGATCTTCTAAGAGTCCACTTCCAGTGGAGTCACACAGGACACACTTAATTCAACATGAGTGAAATGTAGCATGAGTAAAAATATTCAGAAAAGCTGATTTGCAACTCAGTGTCCATAGTTCTTATTGGAGGCTGGTTGTAGGCATCCTCTGCCTAGCACATACCAAAATTCTAGACTTCCAGAAGGAAAGCAGGTGTTCAGCATAAACCATATTGTTTGCATTAGCTTTGGGCACAGTGAGGAATTCTTATCAAGGAATGGTGGGAATCCTCCTGAAATCCAAATTCCCAGATCCCAGCCAAGGCCAACCTTGCAACCTTTCTATATGTATCAGTCTCAGGCCTGCTGTGTTAATTCTTCTGCACCTTAGGTGATCAGTGGCCTGCCAGCAGTGATAATGCCATAACATGACAATTTCTAGAGGTGGCAGAAAACTGGTAAGAATGCCACTACTTTCCATTTTGTCAACCATGGCAGACATCATTCATCTATTATGGCACTATTTCTTTCTAAGTCTAAGCCTCAGAATCCTTCTCTGAGCACTCTAGGTAATCCCTACCAAACCAGAGATGAAAACCCATGCCATTCCAAGTCTGTAATAATTAGTTTGTTAGTAACATATGTCTTATGAGGAAGGAGTTATAAATCATACCTGCTTTTGATAGTGCCCATAGATGTGGGTTGTCATCACCATGAAAAAAAAATCTAATTTGAGTGATGACTGGAAGCCTTTTTTAAAGGATCCTGGAGCATCGCAGAAAACCTTATTGAGGCTGGGTACAGTGACTCATGCCTGTAATTCTAACACCCTGGGAGGCTGATGTAGGAGGATCCCTTGAGCTCAGGAATTCAAGACCAGCTTGAGTAGAAGAGAGATCCCATTTCTACTAAAAAAATAGAAGAACTAGCTGGGTGTTGTGGCAGACACCTGTAGTCCCAGCTACTCAGGAGGCTGAGGCAAGAGGATCACTTAAATCCAGGAATTTGAGGGTGGCGCCTGTGGCTCAAAGGAGTAGTGCGCTGGCCCCATATCCTGGAGGTGGTGGTTTCAAACCCGGCCCCGCTAGCTCAGCGCCTGTGGCTCAATGGGCTAAGGTGCCAGCCATGTACACCTGAGCTGGCGGGTTCGAATCTAGCGTGGGCCCGCTAAACAACGACGGCTGCAACCAAAAAATGGCAGGGCATTCTGGTGGGCGCCTGTAGTCCCAGCTACTTAGGATGCAGAGGCAGGAGACTCGCTTGAGCCCAGGGATTAGAGGTTGCTGTGAGCTGTGATGCCATAGCACTCTATCCAGGGTGACAGCTTGAGGTCAAAAAAAAAAAAAAAAAAAGAGAATTAAAAAAAAGAGGAAAGGAGAAATGTAAAACCAAAAAGAATGTGAGCTAGTAGAA
>CAUYON010025530.1:0-17784 GCA_963573935.1 Arctocebus calabarensis | reverse complement strand
GTCACTAATATATATAATTATGCTATTTTTTAAATGAAAATTTTAAGTTATTGTTTTAGTAAAAACAAAACAAACACAGATAAAAAACTAAAGGCTTGAGGGTCTTTTCCTAAGAAATGCAACCAGTGTAACATGGTTTCTTGTACCCTCAATGAATCCCCAACAATTAAAAAAAAAAAAAAAAAACTAAAGGCTTGTGTAATGGTGACCAGTCATGGTTTGAATTAGGTCTTGAAATCACCAATCTGAATTCTTTTCTTTTTAGTTAAAAGGTCTGAAGGTTACTTATAATAGTGCAATTCAACTGCTCTCTTTTTGTCAGGCATTTTGAAGGAATTTTATGGTTGACCATAATTTGTGCTCCATGATAGTCTACCTGGTGGCAGATCCATGGTGATAAAATGAGGGACTGGAAAGATGATCACTGAAGTATTTTGTAATGTAACTGTAAAGTTTGGTTCTCTAAATATACTGGGTGTGTGTGTGCACTTTTCCTGTGTATCTGTGTATGCACACACATAGACACACACAAGCAGATTTCTTCAAAACAGTTCTTGGCATAATACGATAGTTGAGATTACAGACTTTGGAGCAAAACACTTGAGTTGAAATCCCAATTGCATGCTATGACTTTTGACAAGTTACTCATTTTCTTTGAGCAGCTGAGTCCTTATCTTTAAAATGAGGATGATGGTGATGCTAATCTTAACGGAGTTGTGAGATAAATTGGAAAAAATATGTACATCAAATGCTTAGAACAATGTCTTCTGTAAATGGGGTAGCTGGTGGTATTGTTGTTGCTGTTTATTTGATGTATCTCAGCACCCCCTCCTCCATAGGAGCATTAATTCTCTTGTTAGCATGGATCAGAAACATCTATTAGGAATAAAGCTAATTTTGAAAATTAATAAATTTTCTCATCCTTACTAATGACTGTCCAGTTCTGCTTCACTGAAAATAAAAGATACATTGCTGAGTGTTTCATTTTGATTGTTATAATTTAGCCATGTAAAGAAAGCTGTGAGCTTCGTAGGCTCACAGGGAGGTAAATCTTGAATTTTGGCCTTAAAAATAGGAAAGGAATGTGAAGATCCAAGGAAAGTGGACTTGTGGAGAGCCCCTTGTACTCCTTTCTCTTTTTCTCCATATGCCTGCAAGTATAATGAGCCTTACAGTGGGAATAACCAGGCATTTGTGCCAGAAAGGCTTTTAAACCCTGTTTCAGTATCCGTTTTAGTGATGGCAGAGCGGGGAAAGTTTTGGAGCTGAGGACCTGTAGAACTTATTGTGGGTTCCTACCGCCCTTCACTTTGAAGTGTAGAGGGATATAAACTGAAAAAAAATTGATAATATGAACAGGGGGAGAGAGAGAAAGGGAGGGCTATCATGAATTGGCATAGCTATTTGGCTAGGACTTAGAAGGATAAAAGCCAAGAAAATAAATACTATGATAACATCTCTTGTTTCTCCAGTAGTGAGGGAGAGGCACATTGATTTTACTAGTTAGTAAATGGATATTTTTTTCTTTATGTGACAAACACAGTTACGGTCAAATGCTGTTAATGTCTCTTTAAGAACAAGTGGAGTCAGGTCCCGGTGGATTAGTGAAAGGGAAATGCTAAGAGGTAGATAGAACTTTTCCTCTCTAAGGTTTTCCTGGATGACATGTGGCCCTTCACATCCCCAAGTGAAGCCCCTTGACCAAATCCAAACTTCAAAGAAGTAATCCTTTTATGAAAAGGATTTATTTAGTAAATTTTGAATTCAGTCAAAAGGCTGAACTCAAGGGTCTTATAGATCACATGTGGCCTCAAGATGGTAAGTTCTCCACCCCTGATAGATTACTGTTAATTTTTATAGTCTTTTTATTATTTAGTGCCTTGTGCTATTTCTGCATGTATAGGAGACATATAAATATTCTGTATATACACAGGAGTAACTTGACTAATTGTGGTATATTGTGTGATCTTGAGTAATTCCTGTGGCTTCAAGACCAAAAATAGATATAATAAAATTTTAGTCTTATTGAAGGTGATCTGGCTCACCCCTAAGTAGTTTCATAATTCCAGGGTGGTAGTAACTCTTTTCTGATGATTCATTGGAAAAAATTCTTATCCCCTCCAAGGTGGAGGAATGACTTTTAGCATATAACATTAATGTCAATATTTAACAGTTGCATAGGATTCATAGACTATGATGAAATCATATAAATTAGATGATTGCTGGTAGTATATTCATTTACAAATAAGTAAACAAAGGCTTAGGAAATTTAAATAATTTCACTGAGGTCTAACACCGAGTATGTAGCAGAGATAGGTTTCAAACCCAGGCCTTTTGACTCTTAGATTCAGCCAAAATACGAGAGCATTCTGGCAATGGTGCTGTAAGCTGTGGTTAGCATTTTAGTGTAAATGCAGGATCTGAAAACAGATTTCTATAATTTGGAATAAGATTGAGAAATGTTAAGAGAATGCTATACTATTGAATAGAGATCACCTTATTCATATTGTCTGATGACATACATGGGTTCAAAGCATATTAAATTGAAATTATTTTCTATTGCCACTTCTCCTTCCCAGGAAACATGTATTTGATGCATTTAAATTCTAAATGAGTGATAAATATATTCATTCTTATAATGTATAGAAAAGGATTTTAGGTATTCATTCATTAATAAATTCCGAATTTAATTTAGAGGTTGCTGAATTTATTCTTTCCACTTTTACATAAATCGACTTCTTCTATTGCAAAATGGTGAACTTTAATTTGGATGGATTTTAAAAATAAAAACATGAAAGTAAGCTAAACCCAACATAATGACTATGTTTCCAATTCTGGGATATTTTTATCTTTTTTTGTGCTTTTTAGGCATACATGAAAACCACAGACAGTCATATAAATAAAATTGCAGTTAATTTTAGAGACAGTATTTCAAAGAAAATTAAATTGTTTTTCAGAGGCATTCTATGGTTAACAATCTATTTCTGATTATGGGAACAAATGTTTTTATTGGCTTCGTTATGGACATCAGCAAAATAGTATTGTTTTGACACTGGCTTCTTTTTAAGAGGCTCTGTCTCAGCAGTACATCTTTTTATATCACAATTCAGAAAATATGCCACGGTCTTCACTAGGGCCTACCTGCACTATGGCATTTATAGAGCTATCTACTTTTCTTAGAAGACTTAAGTACTGTGACAAATACATTTTGTGGCTTGAAAGAGCTACATTCTAATTTCAAAATTTAAGGTTCTTAAGAAATTATTTGCCTAAATTATGCACTAGTAATTCAACTATTTGCCATATAAATTCAGTCTTTTGTTAGATTTGAGAGAAGGGGTGGGGAAGCTTGTATTCAACATTCTGCAGGTACGCCATAGGAAAAGTAGCTTTAGTATGGAGTGTTATTAGAAAATAGGGAAGTGAGCATAGTACCACGTGATGCTTTACTTCTTTTTGGAGGTGGAGGGGGCAGAGTCTCCCTTTTTCACCCATTAGTAGAGTGCCCTTGTGTTGTAGGTCACAGCAACCTCAAACTCTTGGGCTCAAGAGATCCTCTTGCCTCAGTTTTTTATTTTTGGTAGAGATGAGGTCTAACTCTCGCTTATGCTGGTCTTGAATTCCTGAGCTCAAGCAATCCACCCAGAGTGCTAGGATTACAGGCATGAACCACTGTGCTTGGCCAATGCTTTACTTCTTAATTAGTTAATTAATTAATTAGTTTATCTATTTCTGATTTCCAAAAGGTACTTGTTTATTTATTTTTATTTATTTTTATTTTTTTTTTTAGATTAAATTTTAACATTTTTTTCCTTTTTTTTAAATTGAATCATAGCTGTGTACATTAGTTCAATCATGGGGTACAGTGTGCGGGCTTCATATACAATCTGACATATTTTCATCCACCTGTTCGACATAACCTTCATGAGATTTTCTCATTTATTGTGTGAAAACATTTGTATTCTGCATTTAGTAGGTTTCACCTGACCCTTCCAAGATGCACCTCAAGTGTTATCCCACTCTTTTTTTTTTTTTTTTTGAGACATCTAGGCTAGAGTGCAGTGACATCATGATAGTTCACGCAAACCTCAAACTCATGGTCTCAAGTGATCCTCCTGCCTCTCAAGTAGCTGGAACTACTGGTGCATGCCACCAAGCTAAGCTGTATATTTAGCTGTTCTGAATGCAAATGACCACAACATATGGGATAGCAACCTTGCATCTGATCTCTAGGTCAATACTGTTCGCTTAGGGAAACAAGCGTAGAAAGGATGAAATTTCCCCCCTCTTTGTAGAAGATTGTGCTTCAAAGGAGAAAGAGAAAAGGAAAGATCATGTTAGTTGACAGAATCAGGGTTCACACAGATTTTTAAAGGCAGGGTTTATGGGCTCTTTAAGGAATGGAAATGTATTAGGTAAAAATTTAAGTTTCTGCTCATAGGTATAAAAAACCAAGTGTATAAATAATTATTTAGACTAAAGATAGGCAGATAATATGTCAGCTAGAGAAATATGAGAAATATAAGAAGACAGCTATAAAAAATTATGAAGGATGCCTATCATAGATAATGCAGATAGCTATGTGTTGAGATAGCGTCCTAGGTGATAAATTCAGTTTTAAAAATGGTCTATAGCTTGGTATAAAGGATGTGTGGAAGGACTTGGTTTTGCATAGAGTTGAAGCTAAAATATGAAAACATGACTTTTAAGACATATTTAATATTAAAAAAAGGATTTATGAAGTTATGTTCTTGGTAAAATAAGTGGATATAAATGGAGGTTGAGGCATGGTTTGAGCTCTTGTTTTTTGTTTTTGTTTTCAGTTTTCAGCCAGGGCCGGGTTTGAACCCGCCACCTCTGGTATATGGGGCTGGCGCCCTACTCCTTGAGCCACAGGTGCCGCCTGAGCTCTTGTTTTTTGTTACCCTCTCCCTGACAATAATCTCTTTGAAGGAATAAAAGCACATGGCAGAGAGGATGCATTTGAGGTAGTGGTTTCTCTCAACATCTTTGAGGGAGAGAACAGTCAGTCTTGCTGTTGCACATCTCACGCTTCTCCATACTCACTGCAATGATTTTATTAGTTCAAACAGACTGTAGTCTTGGAGTTGGTAACAAAAGTAGGAGCTCAAACATAACTTTAAAAATCCTTTTTTCAGTACTTAGTATGTAGCAGTGGGGTGATGGCAGTGGGCTTTGCCATTTTCTAAATGTCCTTAGGGTCCTCTTGGGCAGCACATTGATTTGGCAGAATAGTAAGAGATAGCATAGAGCATAATGAAAGTGGGTTTTATGGGACATGCTTGAAGGTAATGTATATGACTTCTACCCTATTCTATTGAAAAGAAGTCACTCCCAAGGCTGTTAGCTATAATGGGAGTTGGGCAAATAAAGCCTAGGTATGTGCTTAGGAGAAGAAGGAAACATTTAGTGAACAAAAGCTTTCCTCTGCCACACTGTTCTTGCTGAATCATTAGCTCTTTTCCTTATCTTAATTCTCCTCCACCACTTTATTTTTTGATATCACTAATTTAGTCTTTGTGGTATTATAAAAAGACTTCGTCCCTAGTTCCTGTCACAGAGATCCTAAAGCCTTAGCAATTTGCTAATGAGATGGCCAAAGGATTAAAGGGCCCTAAATGGCTTCCGGGTGGGGGAGGATCACCCTAAGAAGCAACCATGCATTTAGAGGGTTGGAACTTTCATTCCCACTGGGGAAGAAAAAGAGACTGGAGATTGAATTCTGCCAGGAGTGGCCACTGATTTAACCCCTAGCCACCAGGGTTCGGAGAGCTTCTGGGTTGATGAACACATTAATGTCCAGTGAAGGGGATGTGCCTGGGAAAGGGCCTGGGGGCTCTGCACCACCTCCAGCCCAGCCGTACCTCGCCCCTCTTCTATTTGGTTTTCCTTAGCTGTATTCTTTATAATAAACCAGCAAATATAGGTAAATATTTTCCCGAGTTCTGTGAGTCGTTCCAGCAAATCCTCAGACCTGAGGAGAAGGGTCATGGGAATCCTCAAATTTGTCATCAGTCGGGCAGTAGTGAGGTTACCCCATTTGGGGCTGGCATTTGGAGTGGGACCAGGCCCTTGGTCTGTAGGGTCCATGTGAAGTCTGGGAAATTAATGTCAGAATTTAGTTGAATTATTGGACACCCAGTTAGTGTCAAAGAATTGGTTATTATTGAAAAAACCACACATTTTGGTGTTAGAGAAAACACAACATAGTCTTCATCATGTATTTTCTTTATTTCAGCCCCAGGTTCTTCTTCCATTGTTTCCATGTAAGATTCAGTTTTCTTAGTGTTCTTTTTTTTCCTTTGGAAAGTGGTGGTATAACTATTCTGCTAGTCTTTTGTACTTGAATTTTAGTCACACCTATGGTTGTCCTTTTCTGCAATTTCTGTAACCTAACTGTGTGCTTACATGTCTCAGGCAGAGCTAATGCCTATTTTCTAATAGTAGGTTTCTAATGCAGGTGAGTTCTGATAACAGTTTGGAGGGTTAAATCAAAGGTAGTTCTTCCCTAATTTCACTTTTAGCAATTTGTCCTATACTTAATCTGAAACAAGTATAACTATATGTGTTATTCTAATCAGATTGCTTTTGAGAGTCCAAGGGAATGAATAAAAATGCATGAACTGGGACTATCTTGACCAAACTGATTTGTATGTTTACTTACACATACGCATGACTAAATAACCTCATACATGCATATGGATGTGTGCAGAAGATTGGAAACTACCTGAATGACCATTAGTAGCAGACTGGTTGAATTAGCGGTACCACAGCCATTCACTGGAACATAATGAAACTGTTACAAAGTATGAGATAGAAGATATACAAATGGCTAAGAAGCACATGAAAAGATGCAAACTAGTCTTTAGGGAAATGTAGATCAGATCTACAGTAAGATACTGCCTCACACCCTTTAGTACAGCTACTGTCAAAAAAAAAAAACCCAAACAGGCTGGTGCCTGTGGCTCAGTGAGTAGGGCTCTGGCCCCATATACCAAGGGTGGTGGGTTCAAACCCAGCCGTGGCTGAACTGCAGCAAAAAAAATAGCCTGGCATTGTGGTGGGCACCTGTAGTCCCAGTTACTCGGGAGGCTGAGACAAGAGAATCGTCTAAGCCCAGGAGCTGGAGGTTGCTGTGAGCCATGAAGCCATGGCACTCTACCAAGGGTGACAAAGTGAGACTCCGTCTCTAAAAAAAACAAAAACAAAAAACCCAAACAAAAAATAACAAGTATGTGCAAAGATATGGAGAAAGTAGAACCCCTGTGGTCTGTTGGTGGGAATGTAAAATGGTACACCAGTTTCATTCTGGTTATAAAACTAAAAGAAGTGGAAGCAGGGACTCAAACAGGTATTTTTTTTTTTTTTTTGAGACAGAGCTTCAAGCTGTCACCCTGGATAGAGTGCTGTGGCATCACAGCTCACAGCAACCTCCAATTCCTTGGCTCAAGCGAGTCTCTTGCCTCTGCCTCTGCCTCCCAAGTAGCTGGGACTACAGGTGTTGGCCACAACGCCCGGTGCCATTTTTTTTTTTTTTTTTTTTTTGGTTGCAGCCATCATTGTTGTTTGGTGGGCCTGGGCTGGATTCGAACTTGTCAGCTCAGGTGTACATGGCTGGCGCCTTAGCCCGTTGAGCCACAGGCGCCAAGCCTCAAAGAGGTATTTGTACATGTGTTCATAGAAGTATTGCTCACAGTAGTCAAAAGGTAGAAACAACCTAAGTATCCATAAACAGATGAATCGAAAAATGAAATATGGTATATATATATATATGGTGAATTATTATTCTGCTTTAAAAAGGAAATTATGACACATGCTACATGTACCAAATTAAGGTTCTACCTGAAGTATGACTCTTGAGTACATAATGCTAAGGAAAATAAGCTATTCACAAAAAGACAATTACTGTATGATTTCATTTATGTGAGATACCTAGAGTAGTCCTATTCGTACAGACAGAAAGGAGAATGCCAGGAGCTGGGGAAAGGGAGAAATGGCCATTATTTAATGAGTATAGATTGTCAAGAGTTCTGGAGTTTAGTTGTACAACAGTGTAGATGTATTTAACATTACTGAATGGTATACTTAAAAATGGTTAAGATGGTAAGTTATATGTTATATATATATATTTACTATTTTTTTTTAAACCTGTGAGATAGAGCTTTATGTCCTGACATGAATAAGTCTCTAAGACATATGGTATAATAAGTAGCCAAAAACAATTTTTGAAGAAAAGGAATAAAGTTGCAGGGCTTATTCTGCCTGGTTTCAAGATATACTATGAAGCTCAGTGATCCAGAGAGTATGGTATTAGTTTAAGAAATAGGCAGGTAGATCCCTGGAAACATCTAGAACAGGGGCCTTTTTCATGTCAGAAGGTCACAATAATTTATCTATAATCAAATAACACATTTAAGAAATTTCAATTAGATATACTTTAAAATGTACATTATTTTGTAAAGACCTAACTACTGTGTACTTAATTTCAAAAATGAAAACTATTTAATTTTAAAGTTAGTTTTTAATGACTTCGTTATGGTCTGCTTTTTGTTGGAAAGCATTTGCATATTTGATTGCAATGTGCAAGTCTGCAATTTCAGTTGATTTTCTAGACTAGTATCGGTTGTTTGTGACCTTTAGGGCATCTTGATTTGTGTTGGGGTAGGAGAATGTAGATTCACAGCAATAAGCGGTTGAAAAACAAGAAAGCATTTTTCAGGCATATTGCCAAAGGTGTGAGTATTCAACTACGTTTTTTCTATTTCAACCAGATCTTTCTTAGCATCAATGACTTTAAAATGTTGTTTGCTGATAGCTCAATCAATTCCATCTGTAGTTTCTGAGGTGCCTTTGTGATATCAACTGGGTGAGGGTGAAATGCTGATTTGAGTGTGATGTCATGATTCTCAATGTCAGTGCACCTTTTGTATTCTCCAATTAATATACCTTATAACAGTTATGTATTCTTTAAATGATTTCACACATAACATCCTGCTCATCAGTGACCTTTGCTAACTGAGGAAAATGTTCATTTGAAATTTCCTTTTGAAGAAGAAATGTTTTGAAAAGCAATAGCTTTTTTCAGAATGCTTGGATTTTTGGTCACAAATCATAGTTTTACCTTCAAAAGAAATATTTAAGTAGCTTTGATTTGACATGATATCACACAGAAATGCTGCATTTCTATAGAAATCTTTCAATAATTCACATTGCTTATTCTGTTCTTCATAAAATTTGGCTGTCTGTTCTTGGAGAGATAAAATTGTGGCTAGCACCTGTCTCTGCAATAGTCAATACACTTTAGTGGTTCTTAACCTTCCTAATGCTGCAGCCCTTTAATATAGTTCCTGTGGTCATGACCCACAGGTTGAGAACCGCTGCTTTAGAAGGATAGGACAAATCCACATTGAATACAGCAGATCTACATTGAATACCTCACTGTTCAACTTTAGCATGTTATGAAATCCATGATGTGAAAAACTAGTACTTCATTTTATATAGAAACAGAAAAAAACCTTGAATAGCTAAGATGTTACTCAGAAATAAAAACAAATCAGGTGGAATCACACTGCCAGACTTCAGACTATACTATAAATCTATAGTGATCAAAATAGCATAGTCCTGGCACAAAAACAGAGAGGAAGATATATGGAATAGAATTGAGAACCAAGAGATGAATGTAGACACTTATTGTCATTTGATCTTTGATAAGCCTATCAAAAATACAAACTGGGGGAAAGACTCCCTATTTAACAAATGGTGCTGGGTGAATTGGCTGGTGACTTGTAGAAGACTGAAACTGGACCCACACCTTTCACCTCTAACAAAAATTGACTATCACTGGATAAAAGACTTAAACTTAAGACATGAAACCATAAAGATTCTTGGAGAGAGTGCAGGGGAAACACTTGAAGACATTGGCCTGGGAGAAAACTTTATAAGGAGAACCCCCAGGGCAATTGAAGCAATACCAAAAATACATTACTGGAATCTGATCAAACTAAAAAGCTTCTGCACTGCCAAGAACACAGTAAGTAAAGCAAGTAGACTGCCCTCAGAATGGGAGAGGATATTTGCAGGTTACGTTTCTGACAAAGGTCTGATAACCAGAATCCACAGAGAACTCAAACTTATTAATATTAAAAGAACAAGTGATCCCATTTTACCATGTGCAAGAGACTTGAGCAGAAGTTTCTCTGAAGAAGACAGGTATATGGTTTACAGGTATATGAAAAAATGCTCATCATCTTTAATCATCAGAGAAATGCAAATCAAAACCACTTTGAGATACCATCTAACTCCAGTAAGAGTAGCCCACATAACAAAATCCCAGAACTACAGAGGATGGCGTGCATGTGGAGAAAAGGGAACACTTCTGCACTACTGGTGGGAATGCAAGCTAATACGTTCCTTTTGGAAAGAAGTTTGGAGAAAACTTAGGGATCTAAAAATAGACATGCTATTGGATCCTATAATTCCTCTACTAGGAGTATATCCAAAAGACCAACAATCACTTTTCAAAAAAGATATTTGTACCAGATTATTCATTGCAATTCAATTTGTAATAGCCAAGTCATGGAAGAAGCCCAAGTGCCCATTGACCTATGAAGGGATTAATAAATTGTGGTACATGTATACCATGGAATACTATGCAGCCTTAAAAAAGATGGAGACTTTACCTCTTTTATGTTTACATGGATGGACCTGGAACATACTCTCCTAAGTAAAGTATCTCAAGAATAGAAGAAAAAGTATCCAATGTACTCAGTACTTCTGTGAAACCAATTTATATTTACACTTTCTTATGAAAGATAGATCACAACTATAGCCCAGGATGAAGGAGAGAAATGGAGTGGGAAGGGAGGGGAGGGGGGAAGTTTTGATAGAGGGAGGGTAAATGGTGGGACCACACCTACAGAGCATATTGCAAGGGTACAAGTCAAATTTAACAAGTATAGAACATAAATGCCTTAACACAATAATCAAGTAAATGAGGTGAAAGCTATATTAATTAGTTTGATGTAAGCACTCCAAATTGCATTAAAAAATAACACATTGGGGGAGGGTGGAAGATGGGTGGAGGGAGGGTAAATGGTGGGGCCACACCTATGGTGCATCTTAGACGGGTTCAGGCGAAACTTACTAAATGCAGATTACAAATGTCTTCATACAATAACTAAGAAAATGACATGATGGCTATGTCAAACAGTTTGATGAAAATGTTTCAGATCATATATGAAACCAGCACATTGTACCCCTTGATTGCACTAATGTACTCAGCTATGATTAAATGATAAAAAACAAGCAAACAAACAAAAAAAAAACAAAACAAAAACCCCCCAACACATTGTATTCCACATATGCCTAAATGTATTCATGATCTATGTGTATATGACTTAATTAAAAAAAAAAAAAAAAGAAAAGAAACCCATGATGCCACATTGTTGCCATTATGTTTTCATTAATATAGTGGGGGAATACTTACAACTTCTTGCGAACTATCACTTAAAATAGTAGGTTAGCACAGAGATTTTGCTGATACAAGATACAGTGAAAAGAAATGAGAGCGTCTGGATCATTTATTAATACTTTTTTATCTGTGCAATAAACCCTTCAGGTTTTCCTGTCATACATGGTGCACCATCTGTACATATACTCACTAAATTTACCAAATTCAGTCCAACTTCATGACATTTATCTTCAAAGTTGTTGATCATGTCTGTTCCCCATGTTCTGTTTGCAAGAGTGCCCAAAGTGAGTAACTCTTCATAGCAAAGAAAATCTTCTGTTTTAACCTGAAAGAAGTATAAAACTTCTGCCAAGTCAGTAGTATCAGTTGATTTATCCAAAATGATTGAATAATGTGTATTTTCCTTTTGAAGTATTGCATGAAGTTAAGTGGAAAGCTAATTCATGCTGCTGATCTGTTCCAGTTCTCTTTGACAGGCTGTTGTTTGTTCTTTGAAATGTTATCAGGGTCTAAGCATCCTACAGCTTTAACTATGCATTCTTTCACAATTTCTACATCATTGAATGGCTTCCCTTTTTTCCTGAGTACTTAAGCTACTTAATGAGTTGTTTCAGTGATGTTATTTCCAGGTCTTATTTCTTGAAAGGTCTTTGCTTTTGCTTTTCATCTTTTTTCTTTCTTCTTCTTTTTTTTTTTTTCTTGGCGGTTTTTGGCCGGGGCTGGGTTTGAACCCACCACCTCTGGCATATGGTGCCGGCGCTCTACACCTTTGAGCCACAGGTGCCGCCCTGCTTTTCATCTTTTAATTTTTGTAATACAACCTTTTGTACCTCTCCCTCTAATTCGAAATATTTGGGGTTCTTACGAGTGTTATAATGCTGATGAGCATCGAATGTCTAATGTTGCTATTGCAGTATCCCAAAGCCAGCAAATCATCTTCTCTTTAGCAGAAACAAGATAATATTGTAACTCATAATCCTCATTTAAAAACCTGTTTTCTAGGGCAGCGCCTGTCGCTCATCGAGTAGGGCGCCAGCCCCATATACCGAAGGTGGCGGGTTCAAACCTGGCCTCGGCTGAACTGCAAAAACAGAAAAATAGCCAGGTGTTATGGCGGGCATCTGTAATCCCAGCTACTCGGGAGGCTGAGGCAAGAGAATCACCTAAGCCCAGGAGTTGGAGGTTGCTGTCAGCTGTGCAACTGGGGCTGAGGGTGATAAAGTGAGACTCTGTCTCTACAAAAACAAACAAACAAAAAAACCCTGTTTTCTTTCTTAAGTGTTCTTTTGGTCTTTGCCTGAGGGCTTGTTAGACAATTAAATTCAAGCTGTTCAACTACTCACAAATTCCACTTCAAACAGATTCAATGGTATACTGAAACAGATGAGGCTGGCGCCCTACTGTTGGTATACTTGAAACAGATTCAATGGTATACTGAAACAGATGAGGCTGGCGCCTACTGTTGGTATACTTGAAACAGATTCAATGGTATACTGAAACAGATGAGGCTGGCGCCTACTGTTGGTATACTTGAAACAGATTCAATGGTATACAGTATACCATTGTCAAAAGCTGATAATGCACTGACATACTTGACACCCATAAACTCTCACCAGCTAGCCTCCTGCAGTAATGGTGCCAGTCCAGCACGGGAAATTTGAAGTAAATCATGAGTATAGCAGCCGTCAGTTTAGCCCTGATGGTTTACTCATGTTCTAATGGTTCCGGCCAAGCTGGGTAGATTATTTTGTTGAAACTTATTTTATTCTTTGCTATTTTAACTACATTCATTTTAAAGAGAAAATAAAAATGTAAAAAATGAGTAAAAATGTATTAATAAAAACAAAAGGAGTTTTTCTGTAAAATTTGGATTTAGTCAAAAGGCCACACATAAGGACCCAAAGGCCACGTGATGACCTTAAGGCTGTAGGTTCCCCAAACCTGTTCTAGAAGCAAACCCACAAATATATGGTAAATTAATTCTTTTTTTTCTGAAATGTTCTGCTTTATTTAAAAAAAAAAAAGCTTTTATTTTAGTTTAGTTTAGTTTGAGATTCATTGAGGGTACAAAGAATTAGGTTACACTGATTGCATTTGTTAGGTAAAGTCCCTCTTATATTGTGTCCTGCCCCAAGAGGTGTGCCACACACCATGACCCTCATCCCCCATCCTCCTCTTCTCTCCCCACTTGCTCATTTCCCAATCCCTACCCCCTTGTTATAATACTGATAACTTGTTAAGCTAATACTAAGCATCTACCCAGAAGAAAAAAAATTAGATGCCCTTGTATTAGCTCATCTACTGCCTTCATATTAGAATTGAGTGCATTGGATTCTTGCTTCTTTGTCCCTTCTTGTGATACTTTACTAAGAAGAATGCGTTCCACCTCCATCCAAGTTAATAAAGGATGTAAGATCTCCATCTCTTTTAATGGCTGAATAATATTCCATGGTATACATATACCACTGCTTGCTAATCCATTCCTGAGTTAGTGGGCATTTAGGTTGTTGCCACATTTTGGCAATTGTAAATTGAGCTGCAATAAACAGTCTAGTGCAAATGTGCTTAGGGCAAGAGAATTTTTTTTCTTCTGGGTAGATGCCTAGTAATGGGATTGCAGGATCAAATGGGAGGTCTAATTTGAGTTCTTTGAGGATTCTCCATACTTCCTTCCAAAAAAGGTTGTATTAGATTGCAGTCCCACCAGCAGTGTAAAAGTGTTCCCTTCTCTCCACATCCACGCCAGCATCTACAGCTTTGAGACTTAGTGATGTGGGCCATTCTCATATGGTTTAGGTGAAATCTCAGGGTAGTTTTGATTTGCATTTCTCCGATGATTAGGGATGTTGAGCATTTTTTCGTATGTATGTTAGCCATTCGTCTGTCTTCTTTTTTTTTTTTCATCTGTCTTCTTTATAGAAGGTTCTATTCCTGTCTCTTGTCCAGTGACATATGGGATTGTTGACTCTTTTTTTGTTAATTAATTTGAGTTCTCTGTGGATCCAAGTTATCAAGCTTTTGTCCGATTCATAGCAGGGAAATATCTTTTCCTATTCTGAAGGTTGTCTATTTGCTCTGATTGTTGTCTCTTTAGCTATAGAGAAGGTATTCAGTTTAGTTAAGTCCAATTTGTTTCTTTTTGTTGTTGTTGCAGTTGCTAGGGAAGTCGTCTTCATAAAAGTCTTTTCCTTAGGCCAATATCTTCAAGTGTTTTCCCCACACTTTCTTCGAGGATTTTTTTTTTCATGCCTTAGATTTAAATCTTTTTTTTTTTTTTTTATTTTGGCATGAAAGGCATGATATTTTATTAATATTATTATTATTATTTTTTTGAGGCAGAGTCTCATTTTGTTGCACTTGGTAGAGTGCTGTGGCATCACAGCTCACAGCAACCTCAAACTCTTGGGCTTAAGCAATTCTCTTGCCTCAGCCTCCCAAGTAGGTGAGACTATAGGGATCTGCCACAATACCTGGCTGTTTTTTTGTTGCAGTTGTTCTTGTTTAGCAGGCTGGGGCTGGGTTCGAACCTGCCAGCCACCGTGTATGTGGCCGGTGCCCTAAGTACTGAGCTACAGGCACTGAGCCTATTTAAAAAAATTGTACCACACTGATCATCATGAGCAGCCTACACATGATAATGGCTTTTCTCTTGGGTAACAAAATTGCAGTATCTTTTTATACTGAAATGTTCCAATAGGACAAAGAATGTTAGAGAATAAAGATCTTAGATGACATTAACACTAATAATTCTGGTGTCTGCCCACATAAAATGTAAACCCCTTATGAAGCATTGTAATGTTACCTAGTTATGAAAAACAAAAGTTCTCTTAGAAGTAGGCAGCAGGCAGCGCCTGTGGCTCAAAGGAGTAAGGTGCCAACCCCATATGCCGGAGGTGGTGGGTTCAAACCAGCCCCAGCCAAAAGCTGCAAAAAAAAAAAAAAAAGAGGAAGAAGAAGTAGGCAGCATGGACTTACATTTCCTTGCACCTTTATAATTTATGTCTGCCCTGGCTAAAGTACAATCATACAAGACACTGCAGATAATTTCCATTCTACCATTGCACAAGTTTACTGATTATAGTTTAAAAAGGAAAATCAAATCATCATCATCAAAATAAAGAGGCAAATCAGGGTGACGCCTGTGACTCAGTGAGTAGGGCACTGGCCCCATATACCCAGGGTAGAGGGTTTAGACCTGGCCCTGGTCAAACTGCAACAAAAAATAGTCTGGCATTGTGGCGGGCACCTGTAGTCCCAGCTACTTGGGAGGCTGAGGCAAGAGAATCGCCTAAGCCCAAGAGCTGGAGGTTTCTGTGAGCTGTGATGTACTACACTCTTCTGAGGGTGATAAAATGAGACTCTGTCTCTTAAAAAAAAAAAAAAAAAAAAAGAGGCAAATCAAAGTGACTTTCAAATCATTTGAAAAGAATAGTGCTGATTTGTCCAATACAGATTCAAACTTAAATGTTAGATTTAAATTTCTTATCCATATTGAATCAATGTTTGTAAGTGGTGAGAGATTGGGTCCAGTTTTAGACTTTCATATGTGGTTGTTGAGTTCTCCCAGCACCGCTTATTGAATAGGGATTCTTTTCCACAGTGTATGTTCTTGTTTGGTTTATCAAAGATCAGGTGGCTGTAAGGTATTAGTTTCATCTCATGGTTTTTTATGTGGTTCCAAATGTTTATGTCTCTATTTTTGTGCCAATACCATGCTGTTTTGATCACTGTGGCCTTGCAGTATAGCTGAAAGTCTGTGATGCCCCTGGCTTTGTTTTTATTACTAAGAATTGCTTTGGCTATATGGGTTTTTTTCTGGTTCCATACAAAATGAAGAATTATTTTTTCCAAGTCTTGAAAGTATGATGTTGGTATTTTAATGGGGATTGCATTGAATCTGTAGATTGCTTTTGAAAGTATAGACATTTTCCCAATGTTGATTCTTCTGAGCAATGAGCATGGCATATTCTTCCATTTGTTAATATCTTTTGCTGTTTCTTTTCTTAGGGTTTTATAATTTTCTTATAGAGGTCTTTTGCCTCTTTTATTGAGTATATTCCTAAGTATTTCATTTTTTTGGAAGCTATTTTGAAGGGAATTGTGTCCTTGATTAGCTTCTCATCGTGGCTGTTATTGGCATATACAAAGGCTACCGATTTGTGGACGTTGATTTCATATCCTGAGATATTGCTGTATTTTTTTTATCCCTTCCAGGAGTCTCATGGTTGAGTCTTTGGGGTTCTCTAAGTATAAGGTCACAACGTCAGCAAAGAGCAAGAGTTTGACTTCCTTTTCTGCCATTTGAATGCCCTTTATTTCCTTTTATTTTTTGACTGATTGCATTTGACTGATTGCAAGTGCTGTGGAACTTCCAGCACTATGTTGAATAGTAGCGGTGATAGAGGACAACCATATCTGGTTCCAGTTCTAAGTGGAAAAACTTTCAGTTTACTCCATTCAGTTTAATACTAGCTGTGAGTTTGTTGTACATGGCTTCTGTCAGTTTGAGAAATGTGCTACTTATGCCTACATTCGTAAGTGTTCCAATTAGATAAGGATGCTGAATTTTATTGAATGCTTTTTCTGCATTTTTTTTTTTTTTTTTGAGACAGAGCCTCAAGCTGTCACCCTGGATAGAGTGCTGTGGCATCACAGCTCACAGCAACCTCCAACTTCTGGGCTCATGCGAGTCTCCTGCCTCCACCTCTCAAGTAGCTGGGACTACAGGTGCCCGCCACAATGCCTGGCCATTTTTTGGTTGCAGCCATCATTGTTGTTTGGCGGGCCCGGGCTGGATTCGAACCCGCCAGCTCAGGTGTATGTGGCTGGCGCCTTAGCCCGTTGAGCCACAGGTGCCGAGCCTGTTGGCTAGGATTTTATTGAGAATTTTTGCATCTATGTTCATCAGTGAGATTGATCTTAAGTTTTCCTTTTTAGATGGATCTTTTCCTGGTTTTGGTATCAAGGTAATATTTGCTTCATAGAGTGTGTTAGGGAAAATTCCTTCTCAATTTTTTTGGAATAAATTCTGCAGCTGGGTATAAGCTCTTCTTTGAAGGTTTGATAGAACTCTAGTGTGAAGCCATCTGGACCAGGGCATTTTTTTTGTTGGGGAATTTTTTTATTGTTTCTTCAATCGTAGTGCTTGCTGGGTTGGGATTATAAAGCTCTCCAAAATCCTTCAAAGGCAGTGCCACTTGACAACTGTTCCTCTGGAGTGTGGGAGCCACTCAGCCTGTCCTAAGAGTGGTGTTCTGATCCTGGCAGGTGGAACAAAGATGGCTGTCCTTTGG
>CAUYON010025529.1:0-13263 GCA_963573935.1 Arctocebus calabarensis | reverse complement strand
GCAAAAACAAAAAAATAGCCGGGCGCTGTGGCGGGCGCCTGTAGTCCCAGCTACTAGGGAGGCTGAGGCAAGAGAATCGCTTAAGCCCAAGAGCTGGAGGTTGCTGTGAGCAGTGTGACGCCACGGCACTCTACCCAGGGCAATACAGTGAGACTCTGTCTCTACAAAAAAAAAAAAAAAAAGGAAGCAGTTGGTCAGAACAGTGTCATTTCCCTCATCAAGTCTGTTAGTTTACCTGTCACTATACCCACCAGTCCTGCCCTGATTCCTCTCTGGGAGAAGTGTGCCTTCTCTCTAAGGCCAATCTCCCTACTGAGGATGAGGACCCCTTTGCTCTCTTCTGAAGCATCGATCCCTTCCTTTCTACTTGAATTTTCCCACCACTTAATGGGCTTCCTTATCTCTGAAAGGTGTAAGCAGTGGTGCCCAGAGATGAGACTGGAGTAAGGCAGAGGGGCGATGTTCAGGTCAGGTTTTTTGAAAAGGAAGGTGACCTGCCTGGTCTGTACAAAGATGGCATCTGCACCCTGGGGCAGTTAGAGACCGCTTTTTTAAAAATATAATTTTCTTTTTTAAATTTCAAATTAATATGAGGGTACACATCTCTAGGTTACGTTGTCCTCACTTTCAAGGTAAAGTTGAAGTTGTAGGAGAGCCTCTCACTCAGAGGGGTGTGCTAACTATCCTCACGTTTTGCACATTAGATGAGATCTCACCAAATGCCCCCCCAGTTGCCTGTTTTTGCGTGTTATGAGTCTGACAAAGGCCTACTAACTAGAATCTACAGAGAACTTGATCAATAAGAAAAGAGCAAATAACCATTTCTATGTGGGCAAGAGATTTGAACAGAAACTTCTCTAAAGGTAACAGATGAATGGCCAACATGAAAAAATACTCATCGACTTTAAACTTCAGAGAAATGCAAATAAAAACCACTCTGAGATATCACCTAACTCCAGTGAGATTAGCCCACATTACAAAGTCCCAAAATGCCAGATGCTGGCATGTATGTGGAAAAAAGGGAACACTTTTACACTGTTGGTGGGATTGCTGACTAATGCAACCTTTATGGAAAGAAGTATGGAGAATCCTCAAAGAACCAAAAATAGACCTTCCATTTGATCCTGCAATCCCATTACTAGATATCTACTCAGAAGAAAAAAAATCATTTTATCATAAGGATATTTGCATTAGATTGTTTATTGCAGCTCAATTTACAGTCACCAAAATGTGGAAACAACCTAAATACCCAAGAATCAATCCATCCCAAGAATGGATTGATAAATTTTGGTATGTGTATACCATGGAATACTATTCAGCCATTGAATTTATATCTTTTGTATTAACCTGGATAGAGTTGAAATACATTCTTCTTAGTAAAGTATCAGAAGAATGGAAAAGCAAGTATCCAATGTACTCAATACTAACATGAAGCCAGTAGATGACCTAAACCTGCTCACACAAGAGAAACACTCAATTAGATTCAAGTAGGGAGGGAAGAGGATGGGCAGAAGGAGAAGAAGGGAGAGGATTGGTGTGCTAATGGGCAGAATGTAAGGGTATATGGCACATCTCTTGCATGTGGGACACAACTACAACAGGGACTATACCTAACAAATGCAAACCTTTAACCTAATTCTGTGTACCTCATATTAATCTGAAATTTAAGAAAAAGATAACAATAAGAAGGCTGGGTGCGGTGGTTCGCACCTGTAATTCTAGAACTCTGGGAGGCTGAGGTGGATGGATTGCTTGAACTAATGAGTTCAAGATCAAGCCTGAGAAAGAGCAAGACCCCATCTCTAAAAAATAGCCGGATATTGTGGCAGGCGCCTGTAGTACCAGCTACTTGGGAGGCTGAAGCAAGAGAATTACTTGAGCCCAGGAGTTTGAGGTTGCTGTCAGCTATGATGGCACGGCACTCTACCCAGGGTGACAAATAGATTGCAATGCACTAATAGTAGGAGACATTAACACCTACTTTCAACAATGGACAGATCATCCAGACAGGCTATTAATAAGGAAACAATGGACTTGAACAGTTCTTTTTACCAAATGGGCCTAATAGACACATAGAGAACATTCCATTCAATAGTAACAAAATACGTATTCTCAAATGCACATGAAACTTTTTCCAAGGGCGGCACCTGTGGCTCAGCGAGTAGAGCACCAGCTCCATATACCAAAGGTGGTGGGTTCAAACCCAGCCTCAGCCTAACTGCAAAACAAAAAAATAGCCAGGCATTGTGGCGGGCACCTGTTCCCAACTACTCAGGAGTCTGAGGCAAGAGAATGGCCTAAGCCCAGGAGTTGGAGGTTGCTGTGAGCTGTGTGACGCCACAGCATTCTACCAAGGGCGATAAAGTGAGACTCTGTCTCTACAAAAAAAAAAAAAAAACTTTTTCCAAGATAGGTCAAATGTTAGACCACAAAACAAGTCTTGGCAAGTTTTAAACGCCTGAAATCATACCAAGTACCTTTTCCAGCCACAATAGTATGTAACTAGAAATCAACAACAGAGGGCATTTTAGAAAATTCAGAAATGCAGGAAATTAAGCAGCCTGAACAACTAGTTTATCAATAAAAAACTTAAAAGGGAACTTTCTTTTTTTTTGAGATGGAATCTCACTATATCCTTCTTGGTAGAGTGCTCTGGTGTCACAGCTCACAGCAACCTCAAACTTTTGGGCTTAGGCTATTTTCTTGCCTCAGCTTCCTGAGGAGCTGGGACAACAGGTGCCTGCTGCAAAGCCCGGCTATTTTTTTTTTTTTTTAATTTTAGTTGTCACTGTTTAGCGGCCCGGCCAGGCTCGAACTCGGCAGCCCCAGTGGATGTAGCTGGTGCTGTAAGCACTGAGCTATGGGCACCAAGCCAAAAGGGAACTTTTAAAATACTTTGAAGCTGGCACAGTGGCTTACACTTGTAATCCCAGCACTTTTGGAGGGGAAGAACCGCTTAAAATCTGGGGTTCAAAATGAGCCTGGGCAAAAAGCAAAACTTACTCCTTAAGGAAAATTAGCTAAACTAAGCACAGTGGATCATGCTTATAATCCTAGCTTTCTGGGAGGCTGAGGTGGGTGGATTGCTTGAGCTCACAAGTTTGAGATCAGCATGAGCAAAAGCAAGACCCTGTCTCTGCTAAAAAAAAAAAAAAAGAAAGAAAAAGAAAAGAAAAACAGAGGCAAGAGGATTGCTCGAGCCTGAGAGTTGGAGGTTGCTGTGAGCTGTGACTCCATAGCATTCTACCAAGAGTGATAGCTTGAGACTCTGTCTCAAAAAAAAATTAAAATAAGGCTCAGCGCCTGTGGCTCAGTGGGCTAAGGCACCAGCCACGTACACCTGAGCTGGCAGGTTCAAATCTAGCCCGGCCCGCCAAACAACAATGACGGCTGCAACCAAAAAAATGGCCAGGCATTGTGTCGGGCGCCTGTAGTCTCAGCTACTTGGGAGACAGAGGCAAGACACTCGCTTGAGCCCAGGAATTGGAGGTTGCTGTGAGCTGTGATGCCACACACTCTATCCAGGGTGACAGCTTGGGGCACTGTCACAAAAAAAAAAAAAAATTAAAAATTAAAATTAAATTAAAAAAAATTAGCCATGTGTGATGGCGTACACCTGTAGTCCTAGCTACTTGGAGACTGAGGTAGGAGGATTGCTTGAACACAGAAGTGTGAAATTATAATGAACTATGATTGTGCCACTGAACTCTAGCCTAGGCAACAGAATAAGACCTCATATCTAAAAATAGAATAAAAAACACACACATCTTGAGACAAAGTAAAAAACTGACATGCCAAAACTTATGTAACAAAAGCAGTTCTGAGAGGAAAGTATAGCAAGAAACACCAATATCAAAAAGAAGAGTGGCGGTGCCTGTGGCTCATCGAGTAGGGCGCCGGGCCCCATATACCAAAGGTGGCGGGTTCAAACTGCAAAACAGAAAAATAGCTGTGCATTATAGTGGGCGCCTGTAGACCCAGCTACTTGGGAGGCTGAGGCAAGACTATCGCCTAAGCCCAGGAGTTGGAGGTTGCTGTGAGCTGTGTGATGCCATGGCACTCTACTGAGGGCAATAAAGTGAGACTCTGTCCCTAGGGGAAAAAAAAAAGAAGAAGAAGAAAGACCTCAAACAACCTTATACATCAAAGAAATAGAAAAAGGAATAAATTATGCCCTACTTCAGAAGAAGTAAAAAAATAATAAAGATCAGAGAAGAAATAATACAGACTAGAAAAATGATGGAAAAGCTTGGAAAAACATAGGTTGGTTTTTTTTAAAGATAAACAAAATAGACAAATCTTTAACTAGACTAAGAAACAAAAAATACACAAAATGAGAACTGAAAGAGGAGATAATACAGTTGATACCAGAGAAATGTAAAAGAATGTAAGAAACTTACAAAATATTACATGCTATTAAGTTCGATAACCTAGAAGAAATGGATAAATTTCTAGACACATACCAACTACCAAGATTGAATCATGAATCAGTAGAAAATTTTAACAGACCATTAACAAGGGAGGAGACTGAATAAATAATAAAGTAGTCCCATCAAAGAAAATCCTAGGACCTGATGGCTTCATTGCTAAATTTTACCAAACATTTAAAGAAGAACTAATACCCATCCTTCACAATCTCTTGAAAGATTGAATAGGAGAGAATATTTCCAAACTTTTATTATGAGGGCAGCATTACAGTGATACCAAAGTCAAGCAAGAAGATCACAAAAAAAGAGAATTTTAGGCCAATATCTTTGATGAACACAGATGTAAAAATCAATAAAATACTAGCAAACCAAATTCAATAACACATTAAAAGGATCACTCATGATGATCAAGTGGAATTTATCCCTGGAATATAAGGATGATTCAGCACTCAAACATCAATAGATGTGTCAGGTTGGGCACAGTAGCTCATGCTTGTAGTCGTAGTATTCAGGAGGTGGGAGGATCATTTGAACTGAGGAGTTCCAGACAGGTTTGAACAAGAGTGAGACCCTTAAAAAAAAAAAAGAGTGAGACCCTTTCTGTACTAAAAATAGAAAGATTAGCTGGGCATTGTGATGAGTGCCTGTAGTGCTAGCTTCTCAGGAGCCTTAGGCAGGAGGATCATATAAAAGCAGGAGTTTAGGGCGGCCTCTGTGGCTCAGTGAGTGGGGCACTGGCCCCATATACCAAGGGTGGCGGGTTTGAACCCAGCTCCTGCCAAACTGCAAAAGAAAATGGTTGGGCGTTGTGGTGGGCGCCTGTGGTCCCAGCTGCTTGGGAGGCTGAGGCAGAAGAATCACCTGAGCCCAAGAGCTGGAGGTTGCTGTGAGCCACGACTCCACAGCACTCTATTGAGGGGCCTACTCTACTTTTCACTCTACATAGTGAAACTCTGTTTCAAAAAATAAAATAAAAACAGGAATTTAGGCTTGGCGCCTGTGGATCAAGAGAGTAAGATGCCAGCCACATACATCAGAACTGGCGGGTACAAATCCAGCCTAGGCCCTCCAAACAACAATGATGGCTGCAACCAAAAAATAGCCAGGCATTGTGGCAGGCACCTGTAGTCCCAGCTACTTGGGAGGCTGGGAAAAGACAATTGCTTGAGCCCAGGAGTTGGAGGTTGCTGTGAGCTGTGATGTCACAGCACTCTACCCAGGGCAACAGCTTGAGGTTCTGTCAAAAAAAAAAGGAGTTTGAGGTTGCTGTGAGCTAGGCTGATGCCATGACACACCAGCATTGGGCAATAAAGTGACACTCTTTGTCTCAAAAAAAAAAAAAAACAAAAAAAATAGATTAACAGAAGAAAGGACAAAATTCATATGATTATCTCATTAGATACAGAAAAAGGAATTGACAAAATTCAATGTTCTTTCATCATTAAAACAATCAATAATTAAGTCCTATTTGTTTATTTTTGTTGTTGTTGCAATTGCCATGGCAGTCTTCTTCATGAAGTCTTTCTTTTTTTTTTTTTTTTATTGTTGGGGATTCATTGAGGGTACAAGAAACCATGTTACACTGGTTGCATTTGTTAGGAAAAGATCATCTTACAATCGTGTTTTGCCCCTTGGCGCACACCAAGACCCCGAGACCCCACCCCCCTTACTCCTTCCCTCTCTCTGCTCGTCCTTTCCCCACCCCGCCCGCATTCTTCTTCTCTCTGCTCTCCCCTTCCTTCACCCCCACCGTGTCAATAATTGTCATTAATTGTCCTCATATCAAACTTGAGTACATGGGATTCATTAAACTCAAAAGCTTCTGTACAGCTAAGGAGACAACAACCAAAGCAAATCAACAACCTACACAATGGGAAAGGATATTTGCATATTTTGAATCAGACAAAGGCTTGATATCCAGGATCTATAGAGAACTCAAATTAATCCACATGAAAAAAGCCAACAATCCCATATATCAATGGGCAAGAGACATGCATAGAACCTTCTCTAAAGAAGACAGACAAATGCCTAACAAACATATGAAAAAATGCTCATCATCCCTAATTATTAGAGAAATGCAAATCAAAACCATCCTGTGGTACCATCTAACTCCAGTGAGAATGGCCCACAAGACAAAATCTCAAAACTGCAGATGCTGGTGTGAATGTGGAGAGAAGGGAACACTTTTACACTGCTGGTGGGACTGCAAACTAACATAACCTTTTTGGAGGGAAGTATGGAGAACTCCCAAAGAACTCAAGCTAGACCTCCCATTTGATCCTGCAATCCCATTACTAGGCATCTACCCAGAAAGAAAAAAATCCTTTTACCATAAGGACACTTGCACTAGACTGTTTATTGCAGCTCAATTTACGATCGCCAAAATGTGGAAACAACCTAAAAGCCCACCAATCCAGGAATGGATTAACAAGCTATGGTATATGTACACTATGAAATACTATTCAGCCATTAAAAAAAATGGAGACTTTAAAGCCTTTGTATTAACCTGGATGGAAGTGGAACACATTATTCTTAGTAAAGCATCTCAAGAATGGAGAAGCATGAATCCCATGTACTCAAGTTTGATATGAGTACAATTTATGACAATTATTCACAAGGTGTGGGTGAGGGAAGGGGAGAGCAGAGAGAGAAAGAATGTGGGAGGGGTGGGGAAAGGAAGAGCAGAGAGAGGGAAGGAGCGAGGGGGGGTGAGGTCTTGGTGTGTGCCACACCTTTTGGGGGCAGAACACGATTGTAAGAGGGACTTTACCCAACAAATGCAACCAGTGTAACATGGTTTCTTGTATCCTCAATGAATCCCCAACAATAAGAAAAAAAAAAAAAGAGGCACATTGTGAACTATGAAGTATGAAGAGAAGTAGCCTTTTTAGAAAAGTGCGAGAGAATGGAGCAACCTACCTACAAGTGTAAAGAAACGAATTCTACCAAGAACCTAAATGAGCTTGGGAAAGGGCTCTGAGTTACACGTAAGATGTAGCCTGGCTGGTACCTTAACTGAGGCATTGATGAGAGGATCCAGTTAAGCTATGCCTGAACTCCTGACCCATGTAGACTATAAGATAATAAATATGTGTCTACATCACTAAATTTGGGCTTATATGTTATGTAGGAGGAGAAGGTTAATCATTAACTTCCACAGACTTCCTAAGACTCAAGAAGAATCAGAATTCAATCTTCAGGTTCTCAGGTTCTGGCTATATGTGTTAGAACTTATGGGTGGATGTATTTGCAGCTAAGATTATCCAAGAAGAAACTTGGTAGTGTAAAGAACCAAGAGGAGGAAGGGGAAAGAGGTAGTTGAACTGTTAAGAGGGTCTGATGGTTCCAGATACTGAGCCTGTGACAGACACTCACACTTAGCAGGCATGACGCCAACTGCCTACTTGCTCAGCTCGGGTTAACCAGACTAGCTCTGACGTCAGATATCATATCATGTCTATTCATCCATCCTATATCCTCAGCACTCGGCCACCTAGCACAGGCTAAGCATTTGTTGAATGAATGAACGAATGAGCTGCTTTTATAGTGGACCAGGAGAAGAAGCAGTTCAAAGTATCTGAACTGCTTTTATGAAGAAAAATTGGTACCATTCAGCACCAACTGTTCATGACTCCTTGAAAATAACCAACTTACCTCATTGTTAAAGTACTGTATTAAAGTAATTTGAGATGTTATAACAGAGGCAGTGATATGGGCACCGTTCAGCTCATGTGAAAGCACCTACTGCATAGCTACTGTGTGCAGCAGGAGAACAAGCCTCCTGTAGGTGACCCTCATGCACTCCTCCTCGCTGTTCTATCAGCCAATTACCATTCATTAGCCAAAGCGGGGATTTAGTAAGATAAATCATCGCATATTATTCTCCTTTTCAAAATCTTATAATGGGTTTCACTACACTGAGGATAAAATCCCAGGCTCCCAACCTGGCTCTCTATCATTTGGGCTCTGCCTCCCTCTTTAGTTTACCCCCTGCCTCAACACCTCAGAGTATTCACAGTATCTTATATCACCTATCTGGAACATTCTTGGTTTACCACCTACTCATCCTTCGGATTCCAGCTTAAATTTACACTTCAATGTCATTTCTTTAAAGATCTCACAATACAAATTACTCTTTCTTCACAGCATTTATCACATTGCTTATATGCTGTATGATTACTTTTTAATATCCATCTCTATCATTATACTGAAAGTTTCATGAGGTCAGGGATTGTACCTGTTTTGCTCAGATAAGTATCATTAATACTAAGAATATAGGTTGAGTATCATTTATCTGAAATGGTTGGAACAAGATGTGCTTTGAATTTGGAATTTTTTCAGAATTTGAGATATTTGCATTATACTTACTAGTTCAGCATCTGTAATCTGAAAATCCAAAATCTAAACTGCTCCAATAAGAATTTCCTCTGAGCATCATGTCAGCACTCAAAACGTTTTAAGATTTTAGTGCATTTCAGATTTTGGATGCTTAACTTATACATACATTTTTGTAGAATAAATAAAAGGAGACTACCCAACCATAAATTATATGCAATCAATTGCTCCCACCAGTTAGAAATGCAGAGGCCTACTTAGTGACATCATGTGACTTAAAGTGTAATTCCTAACCTTAGTGGAGGAGAGAGAGAACCAAGCAGCCAAGGTAACTATCACCCCTGTCCACTCTACCACCCCACTGAAGCACAAAACAAAATAAACTCTCAACACTACCAAAACCAAAGTTGCTATTTTCTTTTTATGATATTCATCTAGTGGGCAAAAACTTTAAATTCTTAAGAATTTTGATCTTTCATGATTAGGTTCTGTCTACTCCTGCAATTCATGTTGATCATGCCTACATCAATAAAATCTATACTCTGGCCTCAGAGACCTAATGCCTTCAAACCACCTTAGCTTTAAAAAAAAAAAAAAAAAAAAGAAAAAATGAAACAAACCAAAACACTGGGCCCTTGTTCCCGTTCCCCTGGTCAGGAACACCCCTGCTGCCTGTTTTCTTTTGGAGGACCCCTGCTTGCCTTCACTTAGCTGCCCCTTCCGCTTGGTGGCTCCAGCATTTCTACATGGAAGGGTCTAAGGGTGGCAGCTGGAGGGGAGGTGCGCTGGAACTCTGTTTTCCGGCTGTATTTACCCAACAAATACACATTGTTACTTTGATTATAAAGTTCATTTGGTATAATTTAGAGGATTGAAGGAGATCATTAGGGACTAAAATTTCCTAATTTTCTCCTTGGAGCTGACATGGCTTCTACTGGGAAAGTTTGCTTGACACCCCAAGAAGAGATGAGGTAAACCACACACACTATTCTGTACTCCCGTCTACAAGAGAACTTAAACCGGATTAGATTATCCACCAGTCCATCTCTCCCCGTAGCCTATGAGCAGGCAGGGAAAGCAGACTGCCCTTTCATGGTTGTAGTCCTGATATCCAGTAAAATGCCTGGAATGTAGGAGATCCTCAATACTGTTTTGACTAAATGAATCAAATGCTTTGTGAAAACCTGGTATGTGCAAAGTACTATATACACCTATGAGGTGCTCATAGTGAAGAACAGAGATACTTACTTATTGCCTGGGTAAAATATGATACATGTAAAGTATTTATAATAACTTCAAATAAAACACCAAAAATATGAAATATGGTAAAAATTAGAAATTTCCATTTATCAGCATTCATATACATCTAAATTTCTCAATAAAACACCTATATCATCAAACCATTAAGTACATTGCAACATATTTTCTTATGATGTAAATTTTACTGAATAAAGAGTACTTAGCATTATTAACTTAAGACAGTATGTGATAATAGGTGTTAAGCCACGAATTAACTAGAATACTCAATTTCCTGACGATGCTTCAGGATCCAGAATGCCAGAACATTCCAGATCAGATGACTAAACCAACCTAAACTTCCAACCTCATAAGGTACCTTTATGCTATGTTTTCAAAAATTTTAAGGGAGGAGGAGGAGGAGGAGGAATACATCCTTGAAGAAGAAAGATAATGCACCAAGAAACAGGAACAGACACATACTTTGCCATTACTGTGAGAGACTACTGAAAGAGTAGAGAAATCTGGAAAACTATAAAATTCGAGGCTGAGTTCAGTTTTGATAAGGTAACCAAATGGGAACTTAAGGCACAGAAAATACAAAAACATTGCTTAAAAAAATGCTTGTCACCAAGTATATTCCCAAATGCATACTGAACAAATACAGTCCTACTAAGGCATGGACTCCAGCATGGACACTGATGCGGTGAACCAGGTGTGAAAAGACAAGAGCCAGGAGCAGAGTAGCAGCTGAAGAATTAGAGTACTGCCTAACAATCCATGTGTTTGCACTGAAACTTAATTCCTTAATCACAGCAATGCCATAAATACAAACTGTGGGATCTGTTATTATACAATCAAGAAAATGTTTATCTGATAAAAGCATTTTATTTGGAAAATATGTGTTCACATTGTTGAATTATTGGATGCACCAAAAATATGCAACTAAATTTATTCTTTCTGTGTACTTCTGCTTTTTCTGTGATAATCTAAAAATGCTAATGATCAGGGAAATGAAAATCAAAACCCAATGAGATATTACCCAACACCAGTGAGAATGGCTCTTCTCAAAAAATCCCCAAACAATAGATATTGGCATGGCTGTGGAGAAAAACGAACTCTTAAATACCATTGGTAGAGCTGCAAACTTGTACAACTTCTACAGAAAGCAGTATGGAGATTCCTCAAAGAACTAAAATAGACCTGCCATTGATCCAGCAAACCCATTACAAGGTATTCACCCAAAGGAAAAAAAGGTACGTTATAAGTCAGACACCTGAACTTGAATGTTTACAGCAGCACAATTCACAATCATAAAGATGTGCAAACAACCCAAATGCCCACCAATATATGAACAGATTAATCAAACGTGGTATATATGTGCCATGAAGTACTACTTAGCCATGAAAAATGGTGATCTAGTATCTTTTGCAACAACATGGATGGAACTGGAGACCATTCTTGTAAGTGAAGTATTACAAGAATGGAAAAAAAATACCATATGATCTCAATGCTAAATTGGGACTAATCCATCAATACTTATGTGCACATATGGAAATAAAATGCAACAAAAATAAAGCAGTGGGGGGGGAGATAAATTTACACCTTCCAAGCACAATGCACAGCATCTGGTGAAGAGGAGCACACTTAGAGCTTTGACTCCATCTAGACAAAAGTAAATTATGTAGCCAAAACATGTGTACCCCCCAATATTCCATAATTAAAAAATGACTTACAAATATTTTAACTATCTTCTAATTCATAAAGTGCTTTGATATCTTTAGTCAAATATCACATTTTAAAACTTGTTTCAATATCTAATATGAAAATAACTAAAGAGTTAATTGAATATTCAAATTCAACATTTTACATAAAGACTTCACTTTAATAAGTTTGACGCTAGACCATTACGTAGATAATTGTTAGGTTATGACAAGAATGGAAAATACACATCACCACACTGTCACTTGAGAGTAAGAAAAAAATTAATATTTTATTTAATTTTTATTTAATTTTTTTATTACACTACTAAGATATGAAAAATGACAATGCTTAACATCCCCTTGTATCAATTGTAGCTTAGACATCAGTAGCACACACAAAAATTAAGAGCCCACTTTTAATATACTTAAAACTAAGTTATCTTTCTTCTTTTCCAAAGATATGAAATATTAAATGATAACTATAAAAATACTCAGCCAAAATAGTCTTTGTAACTAAATGTTAATAGTAAATTGTACTTCACATTTAAAATTTAGAAAAAACACTCACTTCTCAGATAACCACACTTCTGCACAGGACAAAAACTATAACCGAAGAAATAATTTCAAATGTTTCAACCATTTTTATACCAGAATGAAAAGGAAAGGAAGGTTAGTAAGACATTAGCATTTATATCTAAGATCATTACAAATAATTCTGGCCTCCGTTAGTAATTAGATTTCTTATGCTCGTAAGCCTTCTTAAATTTCTGGATGTCAACCTTGGTAGCTCTTAAAACACGGGAAATTCTGAATAAATTTTTTGTTATTGTTCACAATGGAAGAGAAATTTACACTTGCTCTTAATAATCATCTACACAGCATTATGAAACAAAATTAGCCAATGAATATTAGTGTTTCCAAATTACACTTTAGAGGGCAAAGGCAACAAATATCCCAAATAAAGATTTTGCATTCAAATTAAATTTTAACTTTATGTATTTAGAACAACCACCCTCAAATTGTATTTATAAAACTGACAGAGTATGTTAAAATATGGAACAAGTGGTAAAAGGCTCTATGTATGTCAGACATTCTACATAAATAAAAAAATTTGATGATTGAAACAAGTCAAATAAAATGAAGTTTTTATTTTTAAAATCATAAATGTTAAAAATAGTATATAAGAATATTTTACTTGAGAAAAGTTAGAAAATAAAGATGAGCAAAAGGACTTTAAAAGAGATGTAATTTCATTACTCATCAACAATGACTGGCTCCCTAAGCTACCCTTCCACACACAGAATCAGATATTTTTCTATATACTCCTAGGAGTAATAATAGTAGCAGCTAGGATTCTTAGGGTAGCCTTACTTAATTTATAAAAATAAACTGGCTAATTGTTTTATAGCACTGAACTATCTTTTTTTTTTTAATGATTTTATTGAATCATAATTATGTACATTGGTGCAATCACAGGGCACGATTCATATACATTCAGAAATATTTTGATCGTACTGTTACAGATAGCCTTCATGGCATTTCCTTGATCACTATATAAAGAC
>CAUYON010025527.1:0-12608 GCA_963573935.1 Arctocebus calabarensis | reverse complement strand
TTTATATAGTGATCAAGAAAATGCCATGAAGGCTATCTGTAACAGTACGATCAAAACATTTCTGAATGTATATGAATCGTGCCCTATGATTGCACCAATGTACAGAATTATGATTCAATAAAATTATAAAAAAAAAAAAAGTGACCCCAACTAGCTTGAACTTGTGACTTTTCTTTTATGTTTTATTTTTATAAAAGCCAGTCTCCTAACAAACAATAACTCACTTACCCAGATTTTCCTAAACATTGAATAATTGGTCTCATTACGGCTAAAATATTGATGAAATGTTTTTATGTTTAGATAATGTTCAATATGAAAAAAAATCAAATACATCTGTTAAAAGATAAAATAATTTTTAAAAACAATATGCTAAATTAAATAATCCATTACCTCATTCTCTACAAATTTGAATTGATGAGTTTTAATAACATTGAAATTTTTCATGAAAAAGTGAAACTGGCTTGATGGAATTCATTAAGCTTTTGTGAGCTTGCAATGACAGAGTGGTCTTACCACTAGGAACAGAAATGTTATTACTTTGGAAAGTGAGTGTTTTAAGAATTAGCAACACATTAAAATATTTCCATTTCTAGTATAAGAATCTTTATAAATCCCACAATATGGAAGCCAGTTTCTATGTTCATAACGTCTCATATTGGTCATTTCTCTCAGTGAATAGTAGTAGTAACTGTGGATTTGGTGAATCTGATGCTGCACTAGAGAAAATAATGACTAAAGTAGCCTGCAAAATTATGAAAAGTTCTATAGGAAAAAAGAATTCAAGTATGTTTTCAAGACTTTTTTTAATATATGTAAAATTATTATCTAGATTGAAAGGCACTTAAGTGTCATATATTAAAAATTGGAAGATGAATTTTGAAAAACAAAAATGGTATTTCTCTAATTTCCACACTTTTATTCAGTTCATTTATTTCTAACTTTCTTAAAGCTTCATGAATATTGATTAGGCCAATCCAAGCTTCAGAGATCTCTTTTACCTTAAAATTCTTTATATTTATTTCATATACCACTCATTCAGTAATAAATTTTGCCTCTCTATAATATTTGTTATAATCTATTCACTGCTATTTTATTTAGTACATGTTTTTAATAATAGTGTAACTATTTCTCTGATAAAATTGTGATTTTGTAATTCTTCCAAACTTCTACAACACTTTTTAGAGGGAGACCTTCAACAGCTACTGGTGATAGATTGATTCACTTATGTGGACAAAATTACAAAGTTCTAAGTCCTTGTACCTGTAATACTGGAATGTTTGGAGAACTTTTGGGTTTCCATGTCAACAAAATTTTCTTTAGACCTACTCCATGAGATTCCTCCTGATCAAAATGAGCTGGTTCACTGATTAACATTTTTCCACCTACAAAGTAAATAGATATGTATTTTGTAAGGATATATGTACAGATTGTCAAAGAAAACATACCCAATATTTATATATGTTACATTTATATTTTAAAGACTGCATGTAAAAACACAAGGACCCTCTTCTGGTAGGATGCTGTACTAAATATCGTGAAATATATCCGTGCAAAGTGCTCAAATTCTGGATTAATACCAATAAGAATTCCTGGAAATGCATTACTGATCCCATAAAAAAGTAATTAATGAACATACAAAGGGTAATAAAAAAGAATAGTAAGTCAAAACCTCAATAAACAGGCATTCCATTTGGTAATTGCAAGCCTAAATACTACAAATCTGAAAATTCTCCCCAAACCTTTCTATATACTCAATGTAATTTCAAAATAAATTATAAAATATGCCAGGTGTATGTTTGTAAATTCCTTCTTAATTTTTTTATTTTTTAATTAACATATTAAAATTCTCGATATTATCAAGTACCCTATATTGTTTTGAAGCTTGTTGTTTTAAAATATGTTGTTTTTAACAACGTAAAACAACCATAACTTCTTAAGCTATTTCAATATTTATGTAGAAAAGCAAAGCAAATGTTTATATTCAAGATAACTCAAAAGAAGAGCAGGATGAAAAGGAATGTGCCCAACTTACCGGATGTCACCATTTATGATTAATATCTGCTAAGTAAGATGACATGGAATCAGAACAAAAATACATCAAGAACACAGAAGGAAGATTCCAGAAACTGACCCACCCTCACATATAACATGCAGAGAGGTGTGGAAATGTAACTCAACAGTGATGATACCAATGATTGCTCACACTGAAAAAAGATTACATTCACTACACACAAAAAAATGAATTCCAAGAGATTTAGAGATCTTATGGTGAAAAGAAAAACTCTAAAATTTGAATAGAGAGTCTAAGAGATTATCTTTATGCTTTCTAGAGAATTTCTTCAGTAAGGGACACACACACACATACAAAATGCGAACCACAAAGCACACACACATATTAAAATGAGAAATCTTGTGTATCAAAAAACACCATTTACAAAAGTAAAAACAAACACCAAAATCTGGCTGAATTTATTTCCATTGCATATGACTATAAAAGGAAAAAAAAATGGTTCCCAAAATATATCAGACACCTTTCCAGAAATCAAAACCAAAATAAAACCATAGAAATCTCTGAGAAAAAAATCTAGATAAGCATTTTTTAAAAGAGGGAAACATGAATGACCCCCAAGTACCCACATATTACACATATTAGAATATGCTGAATTTAATAGGTATAATAATTAGGAAAATGCCACATGAAATATAATTACCACCCAGCAAATTTATAAAAATAAATGATGACATTCCATTATTGACAAAAGGAAATCCTATATACTCCTGGTGGAATTGTTGATAGGTGTCACTACTTGAAAATTAATCTGGCATTATCTAGGAAGAATGCCCAGAGTCTACTATGCAGGACTTGCAATTCCAGTTATTTGTTCTAGCAAAACCTTTCATCTGTGCATCAAAGAGATACACATGAATATTCATCATGTTATGTTGACAAAGAACTAAAACTGATGGAAACTAATGATATTCTTTGCTGTAAAAATAAGTTGAAATATTTTAGTAGAGTACTATACAGCTATGAAAACAGATGAATTATAACTCAAAGTACTAATTGTATGTTTCTTATTGCTGTGACTTAGCCTTCTCTCTACCCATAGGACTTCTCTTTGTCCCATGTAAATACTGCAAAATAGATATTTTAAATCTAATTTTCAAAGTGAAAAACGAGTCTCAGCAATGGTTCCTAACTAACCTGCAAGGTCATGACCTAGAAATAGTTACCTATGCATGTTATAGCTAACACATGCAGCCCATAACTCAGCACATCATTTACTCTACCTCAGATCCCAGACATTCTGAGGCTGCCCCATCATCCAGATCACATTTTTCAGTTACACTAAGACCCCATTCTTGTTCTCCTTTGTACGTTGACCACACATCTTTCACATTTGACCCTTCTTTTTCGTCACACCCTACTTTAAGTTCTTGATTTTTTTTAATTCAAAGTAGTTCATTCTTTTTAAAGAAAGCAAAAGTCTTTTCTGGTACATAAAAAACAAAAACAAATTAAAAGATGGAAAAGTGAGAAAAGAGATTAGGAAAGGAAAAGAAGAGAAGAGAAGTATGTGTTCTAGATATGATAGATGAACAAATGCGAAAATTGTAAGGTGACATACTTAAAAAATCAAATGTTGCGATAGCAATTTTTTTCCTGTGAGAGGGGAAACTTCATCAAAAGATTGAGTAAGAAGGCGAACTATGCAATATGCAAATTTCACCAAGACAAGTTTCCTGGTGGTTCTTCAAAATTCTGTGGTTGAGTTTACCAAATATAGTGTCCAAAATTAGAAGTTCTTAGCAAGCCAGGTAGCTAAAACTTCGAGGTAGGAAAACTGAGCTCAAGTCTCTCATCAAAATTTAGCAAATCAAATTAAAATAAGAAAAAGAAACATTTAAATGAAAAAGTATTTTCCAAAAGATAACGTACATTTTAAATGGAAAACCAAGTTAGGCAGCAATCTACCCAAACTCTTTTGTTTTGGGTGGGGAAAAAGGAAAAATGAACAATTGATACCCAAGATTCCTTTGAGACATATAATCCTTGAAGTGAAAAATAATTATAACCCAGTGAAACATAATACAAGTCCCCAACTACATAAAAGTCAGGAATGGTGCCCTATGCAGCTCATATCCTGAACGATTGTAACCTGGCAGCAACAAAGGCACCACATGGTCCTTAGCTGTGGTTCTTTGTGGATTATCCCTTTTCTTTAGACAGACAAGCATAGATGTTTATTATCCTTCAAAGCAGTTGTTCTAAACCTCCATCGGGTGGAGGGTTTGATCAGACGTGGTCTGCCGGAATCACCATCATGTTTCTGACAAGAAGGTCTGAGGTTGTGCACAAAAAATCTGTATTCTGAGAATGGTTTCAAATGACAATGATGTGGTTCTGTGGGGCATGTGTGGAGAACAACATTCTGAAAGCCATTGCAGTAAAATCCTTCCCGGGCCACATGCTTTCCAAGCTGTTCTCACTATACCTCAACAAATCTTTCCTCTCTTGATCTTTCTGTAGATATACACATACTCTCTCTGTTACACACACACACCCCTCATAGTACCACATTTCTAAATCTGCATGTGTTTTTCTATGAATCAAGAGAGAGGTGGGATAAAATTGGATAAAGGCTCTTGTCTGGAAGGAGAAAGGGACGAAGCTGCTGCTCTGCCAAGCACAGTGCTTGTTTATACAGGTGTAAATTGCACTTACCACGTTTATCATTGCCCTGTGTTTTTTCCCAAACTCCATACTCAATGGGAATTGCTGTCCAAAATAGCATTTTTTTTTACTTTGTCTACAAAACCATGAGGTAGTCTTTGCTGCAATGAGTAAGCAGGAAAGAGTGGTATTCATTCACTTTGGGATAGGATCTTTCAATATGCCTTTTCCAAAACAGCTATTCTGATTTCACATGATCCATAATATCTTTCCTCAAAAAAACCAATAAACAATGTGCTACCCTGTATTTATTTTACTATTTAAATTTATTCCCAAGCAATTGGAAAAATTACCAAATGTACATCTTAGCAAAAGATTCGAGAAGATTTTAAGAAGTGGGGAGGAATGTGGTGTTTAGAAATAAGTAGCCAAGGAAGCATTACAGGTAACATAATTATCCCTTTAAAATGTGTCCCTTGAAGTGGTTACTGTAGTAATTACCAAGTGAAAATTGTTATTGTTAGCTACCTGGCAGATTCAAAGTATTTTCCAATTAGTACTTAAATACCTCAGACATCTATAATCTCCAAGGATCTGAAGTGTTTAACTCTTTCCATGACCTATAGCCTATTTTACTCTTGACTTATGTAGTATTAAAAATACATCCACATAGGCTGTAATTCATATAGTTGAAAGCAGGTACTAAAATGTCATGAGAGTGATTGTTGGACCAGTAGACTTTTCCTTCATTCCCCTAAACGCCAAACCTACCCACATAACATTGCATTAGCTCGTAAAAGCAGCTGATACAGAAGGCCTGAGAAGCTGGCATAGAAGGTTCACAAAGGAACCATAATCAGCTGCAGACACTCACTGGCTGTGATTTTGCTGGACATGACCATGGTGTGTGTGGCCTTAGTGGACCTTACCCCACCCCAGTGCACCTTCTAATGGGCTAGTGGCTATCTCTCATTGGTGGTTTATATACCCTCTCATCAATTATTGAATAGTTTGGTGTTACCTCTGATTTTTCTTACTAAATATTTAAAAGGCCCAACAGCTTGACAGGGAAAATGTCAGTAGTCACTTTTTCCCAGCAAATGGCTTCAGGAGACTCTCCAGGGAGGGAAGCAAGGAACCTGGTGTGCTAAGTATTCATATGATGCCTCCAACCCTGGTAACTTAGAACATTTCTTTAATGCATCATCTTGTTAATATCACTATGTCTTCCTACCGAACCACGATTATTTGGATATGATCTATGACTAAGGCAAGAGAGAATCAAATCACTGGCAAGGCTGGACCTGCTTGTTATGATTTTATATCATGCTTTCAGAATCTTGCCTTTCATCTCATAAAGAAGAAATACACAATCAACATTCAAAAAATGGGTAAGGTGTCATCTGAAAGTTCAGAGGACGTTGCATGGAAATAGCAGCATTTAAAAGAATATTTTAGACTTCTGATACATATCTGTTATACATTAGCAAGCTTTTAAAATTAACCTAAGCATATATTTTACTATCAATAGATACTCATCTTTTTAATTTAAATTCTCTACGGTGTGTTCATACACATACACGTGTGTTTTCATACACATACATACATATTCACACACTGCTTTGGTTTGAAAAGAATTTGAGAAAACTTACAAATATTCAAATAACACACTAAGTTTAAACAATTGTATATTATTCTTCAGTAAAAAAGTTCAAAATTAAAACAAGAAAGTGAATAAAGAATCATCTGCAGGAGGTTGAGAGGAAGATAAGGCTAAAAGTACTTCCACAAACATCATTTGTAAGTTCCAGAACACTTACTAGCAATGGCCACACATTTGGCCCCATGCTTTCTAAGACTGACCACAGCAAGAAAAACATTACCAGTTCCAAGCTTCCCAGGGGCCATAGGATACAAACAAACCACTTAGCAGAAGCACCAGTATTACCAGGAATGAAGAGGAGTAAAAAGGAAGATATAATTTGGAAATAACATCCCTAGTCCTGCCTTTTACAGTAAATCCTTTACAAACCTTTTTCTTAATATGTGTTGATGTCATCTCATACCAGGGTAATTGTGGAGTTGGATGGAGAGGAGTGGGTCCAGCCATCTGCCTCCCTTTTCTAATACAAGCACATACCTCAGGTTACAGTCCCCAAAGGATGGGACAGACCACCTGGTCCAATAAAGCTCACCATGCTCCATTCTTCCAAACTGAGTTCCTCTTTCCATAAAGATCTAGGCCAGCTGTTTCTCTTGAAGACCCAAACGACCAGCCAAGTTAAAGATGGGAGTCACATTCTCTTGAGAAAATGGAGATGAGTAGCTAAAATATCACTGGAGCAGATCACTCTGCTTCCACATATCATGTTGTGACATGGGCTATAATTTTCCTCAGAAACAGTTTTGTTACTTCATGCCCTCGAAGGCATACATGTACCAACTTTCAAGGCTGCAGAGCAAGGTTTGAGTTCTTTCACTATGGAAAACATTTAATAAATTGTTTTTCTCAAATCCCCACTATTGCTATAAGATATTCCCAGTGATGTATCTCTCAAGGTTAACTTTGAGCAATAGACGATGTTTCTAGGAAACCTTAGGAGATAAAGTAACTGCAAAATAGTCCCTGGTAACTGAACAAGTTTCACTGTTATGTGAGTTGTCAGAAATGACTTTGTCTGGGTAATTATTGACCGCAAGCCATTTTCTTTTTTCTGTACACTTCATTGCAAGAGAAGTTTTCTGAAATATATTTTTCACAAGGTACAAAGGTCAACTCCTGATTAAGAAACAGTAGAACCCAGAGTGGGATTTACAGTGTGGCTAACAAAGTTGAATTCACCAGGCCCTCACTTCCGTGACCCTTTCCAAGGAACTGAGGCTAATTCCTTATTTGTTTTCTTACAAGCTTCATACTCTGCAAAGCTCTGTTGCTTCAAAAAACATTTGCCAGTAAATCATGCAATCTCCCTGGTTGTCCCCTACCAGCAATGTTTTTTCTTTTTATATATATATACATGTATTTTGGTAAAGTAGAAAAAACATAAGCTTTGGAGTCAGAATTCTCTTATTTAAGAACTTTGAGTACAAACTTGGGAAAGTTTTGAAACAATTCTGGGACACTGTTTATCATCTGTTAAAACATTAAATCAAATAAACAATAAATATTATTATTAATATATAACAATCCTACATCCCTTGTCCTGCTGCTGTAAGGACCACATGGAAGACTGCATGAAAAGTGACACAATGAGATGATTCTCTTTCTCTTACTCTGGTCCCTGATCATTGCAGCACATATAGAAACAACTTTGCCAGCTGGGCCCACTTCAGAATCTTGTCTTCTCACTGAGATGGTGTAAGACACCAACTTCACTCCTTCACTTGCCAAGGAGCAAAACTGACTGCTGACCAGGTATGTCTCAGGACCTATATCCTCTTCTTCACTCTCACAGCTATTGTCATGACTCCTGACAAACAAGACCCTGGGCTCATGGTGACAGAGCAGATAGAATGCAGTCTTTAAAAATAGGTGGGTATAGGTTCAAAGCAATGCTCAGAAATGAATTCACTGAGAATCATTTCGTTAACTAATAAAAGTTGTTGTAATTTTTATGAATTATATCTCAATGAAACTTTTTTAAAAAGCACCAGCAGTGCAGAAGTGTTCCCTTTTCTCCACATCCAATACCATGGAATACTATGTAGTCATAAAAAGATGGAGACTTTACCTCTTTTATGTTTACATGGATGGAGCTGGAACATATTCTTCTTAGCAAAGTATCTCAAGAATGGAAGAAAAAGTATCCAATGTACTCAGTACTATTACAAAACCAATACTTCCTCACCAACACTTTCATACAAATGATAAAACACAACTATAGCCCAGAATGAAGAATGGAAGAGGAGGGCGAGGGGAAAGGAAAGAGGTGACTGGCTAGAGGGAGGTAATCAGTGGGACCCCATCTATCATGCATATTGCAAGGATACCTGTCAAATTTATTAAGAGTAGAGTATGAATGTCTTAACACAACAATTAAGTAGGTGATGTGAAGAGTATGTTAACCAGTTTGATATAAGCATTCCAAATTGTATATAAAATCAGCACGTTGTACCCCACAAATGCAGTGATGTACACAGTTATGATTTAATTAAAAAATTAAGTAAATAAAATATCTTTTCACCAACTTAAAAAAAAAGAAGACCTTGTAAAACTTAAATTACATACCATAAATCTTCAGTGAAAATGAATAGGTGCTTTAATAACTCTTATGTATTTCTTTCTTTTTTTTACCCCCAGCTCTGTGTTTTTAGCAACAGTAATTATTAGTTACTGACAACGAAACTTAAAGAATATTGGAAAGGAGGGAACAGAATAAACACTGTGGGAGTTTAATTACCATTTTATTTTAATTAATTATTCATCCTGATAATATTCCTTTCACCTCTGAAAAGAACAACTCAAAAATGCCTGTATCATCTTTTAATTTGATTTTTTCAATCTTTCAGAAATAGAATCTAATGTTTTTCAGCCAACATTTGTTCCATTGTTGCTTATGAAATTAATTGTGAGATTCCCAATATTCTTTGCTAAAAGAAAAACCCACTCTGACAAACATTTTGTGAGACCCACAGTTTTCCTTGGTTTGAATTTCGAATGCTAGTGTGAATCATTTACATATCACTTAACAAACCTACCTGCTTAACAAAGAAGAAATCTGAAAGTTCAGTCACTATTAAATGAGAACAGGGTGTTCATGTACTAACACTTACTGTGAGAAAGAGCACATGGATGAAATTTGGTAGAACGACAAGATTAAAGGGAGACTCGCATCATCCAATTTGCAAAGCAGGAATTTCCCTTAAATTCTCAACAATTTATTGCATCTAGTTTTTACTGTTTCAGGAAATCACAGTGCTTTCATTTGTCTTTTTTATAAACTGAGACATGTGTAAAAATATGAAATGTTCATCAAAGCACCAACTTGAAAAATATTAATCTGTGTACATGTGTGCATCTATCTATTCAGAAATATAGAGAGATAATGGATATGGGAGGTCAGACAATTAATTTTAAGAACTCATCCTAGAAAAAGTGCTACATACATACCTTATTGTTGAATATCACTCTGGTCACCAGATAGTCAAGAGAGTACTTCAAAGGTGACTCTGACCATAGCGATACTCAGCAATGAGGTATGTAACACTTTTGTAGGGTGAGTTCTTGAATTTAATTGTCCAACCTCATAGACTTATCATATATGTGATTTAGCTGAACAAGAAATATTTGTATTATAAGTAATGTCACACTCTTCTCTTAATATTAGAAACTATTTTCTTTCTAAGAAACAAGTAAATCTTTGAAATTTCACATTTCAAAATAGTATCAAAAAAATGATGGGTGTTATAAGCTGTCTGAAGAAAAAGCTAAGCGAGATCAAAATTTCCCTGTGTAAGAAAAGGAAACAACTAAGGGGATAGAAGATTGGGACTGCAGGTGATTACAGCTTGAAAGAGACATGATTAATCAAAAAAACATAATTAATGAGAGTATTCTGAGTGAAATACTGATAGTTGTTCATTGGCAGTGTCAGGTTAGCTGTCTGTTCTTGGTTCTTGATGTATTCTTGGCCAAAGAATGACCAGACACACTGACAGAAAGGCAAGCAAGAAAAAAACGTTTATTGAACAAAATAAGATACAGTCACCACAGACTGTATAACAAGAAGCCTCAATTATGGTTTGGGGCCTGTTTAATATTGTCTAGGCTGGGCCCTCCTCATGGTTCCAACGTCACCATCAAAGCTCTTTGACAGGCAGTTGGGAGTTACATAACCTCAGTCTTACTGTGCACACAGGTCTCCCAGGAGACTCTCTGAAAGCCCACTCAGCAGGCAAACCTCAATGCAGATTTAAGCTAACGACATGATAATTAATCTTAGGTTACTCTCAGTCACCTTCCAGCTTATCGCATGTTACATTGCTTAGCTGGAGGACTGGGGAATCCTCTGCATTCTTTTGCAGTTGGCCCTCTAAATTCAGACTGGCAGATCAGTGGGGCATTCCTTCTTCCCCAGGTGTGGCAATTGCTCTGGGCATCACCAACCCAGGATGCCCACCTTTGTCCCAAGAAAAGCCAGAGGTCCCTCACTATCTACCTGACAACAACACTACCATCTAGTTCTCCCTTAAAATCTTCAGAAGAAGTCTCTATTACTTGCTAATTCAAAAAAAAAATGAAGTGAAAAAATAAGAGGCGTTGAGTCCTACTTAGAGGGAAGAATAACAGGAAAACACAGCTGCTCGAGTGAACACACGGGTTATAAGTACAGTGACAAACCATCAGTCTGGGTTTTTCCAGAATTGTCCTGAAACATAGCCCAGGGCAAACCAGGATAGTTGATCACTGGAGTTACAAAACATACTAGGATATTAATACATAGTCCAACAGGGAGGATGTGAAACTGTCAATGTAAATTCCTTCTATCTGTACAAATAGTTACAGAAAACCAATGGTTTTCTGCTTGATAATAGTTTTAAATACTTCAAATATTTGTACAGATTGAAAGAATTTACATTGACTATTTCACATACTCCGTTGGACTGTGTATTTATATCCTAATATGTTTTTGTAACTAATATATATTTGGTTTTCTACTTGATATGTGTGTGTGCTTCTGTGTGTACGTGTGTATGTAGTCGATCACTGTCTCTTTTCAATTCATAAAGTCTACCTAAAAATTGAACTTCATCTCTTAACAGCCCAAAGTGACTGTGAACCTCTCCAAAAAGGACTTCTTCCTTCCATTTCCTCCCCATCTTCCCTTCACTTAATGCAACTGGAATATTCAATTTTAGGATTTGTGTGTCCCTCTGCTGAGACCCCCTGCTACCTTGTGGGAGCTCTTTTGTTACTTGGGATCTGCTGGAGAAACTGAAGAGGCTCAGAGTTGTGCCCACAGCACCACCTGGTGCCAGGTCAGAGTCTTCCTGGACTGTTCCAGGGTTTTGTCCTGTTCTTACTTTCCTAACCAGTTTAGTATAAAATGACAGTTCTCAACCATTTCTCTGCATCAACCAAGTTTGAAGCTTAAAAAAAAAAATACAGATGCCCACAAGCCATCCCAAGAGACAAATAAATCTTTGAAATTTCACAAGAGTCTGAGTGAGGTGTAGCCAAGGCATCATTTTTACAAAAAGGTTCATGGATATTCTGATGCCCCAAAAGACTAAAAGTCATTCAATCATGATTATGAGGTGATTAGAATATATATGTTTCATTTGTTTTGTTTAATACAAGCCTATTACTGGACAAGATGCCCATCCTTACAAGGTAATCCTTCCACTGGCAAAAACACACATTGGGGCATTATTCTAGACAAAGTATTTCAATGTGTCTAGTATAGTTTTAGGACCATAGCTAAGAAATGCTGTTCTAGGTTTTAGGGACAAATCTCTCTCCTTTAGTATGTTTTTGAGGATCCATGTCTTTTTTTTTTTTTTGTAGAATTGTAAGAGCTAGATGTAGATACTTTTGGATATATTAAAGTGACATAAAGGCTGCCTTTAGCGTAAGTCTTTATTCCACCTTTTAGCATAGGCAAAGAGTTTTCTTGTACCCCAGGGTCATTTTCTAGGTAACCAGAGTTCATCACTCATAAAAATGTGTGTTTGGGGGTGCAGGAGCAAGATGGCGGATGAGTAACAACTTCCTTGTGGCTGGGCACAGTGAGACTGGGGAGAGAGGACTCCAGGCATCTCTGCCAGGTGGGATCTACCTGGAAACTTCCCTTTGGGGACACAGGGAGACAGCGTGAGGCTTCTGGACACCCTGAGGAAGGCTAAAGTGGCGGAGATTGGGCAAGTGGTTGCGTCTGTTCATTCGGTCTGATCCTGTCGGCGGCTGTGGGTGGGGCAGCAGTGGGACTGCAGG
>CAUYON010025526.1:0-46826 GCA_963573935.1 Arctocebus calabarensis | reverse complement strand
CTTTTCCAAGCCAGGACAAATGGCCTTGATTAAGAAAGACATGCAGGCTCGGTGCCTGTGGCTCAACAGGTTAAGGCGCCAGCCACGTGCACCTGAGCTGGTGGGTTCGAGTCCAGCCTGGGCCCGCCAAAGAACAATGGCGGCTGCAACCAAAAAATGGCCGGGTGTTGTGCCGGGCGCCTGTAGTCCCAGCTACTTGGAAGGCGGAGGCAGGAGACTCGCTTGAGCCCAGGAATTGGAGGTTGCTGTGAGCTGTGATGCCACAGCACTCTATCCAGGGTGACAGCTTGAGGCTCTGTCTCAAAAAAAAAAAGAAGAAAAAAAAAGAAAGACACACAGTTGGGAGATATCACATCCTTGAGAGCTAAGACTAGGTCTCCTTGGCAGTTGTATGGAACAGAACAGGAAAGACCCAGGCAAACACGTCAGAGCGTCAGTTATAAACCAGGCACTATTTGGGAGAGAAGATGCTGAATGGAGACCCGGGTCCTACCAGACCACAGAGAGAGAAACCACCTCAACGTTTAGAGTTGTGGCAAGCGCGGACAAAGAGGAAGGGCATCTGCCCTCCTTCCCTTCCAGCAGTCAGTGTTTGAATGTTTTAGAATTCATATACTCGCGTGGGATAACAGGCACTCGCATTCGGTGTTCTGATCATGTAGGTTATTACCGCCCTCATGAAAGGTAATTTAGCAACAACTAACGAAATTTAAAATAACGCTCAGAGTTTGACCAAGCAGTTCTCCCTCCAGGAGATTCTCTCTGTGGATGTCCTTGCAAAACACAGAGAGGTACATGCACAGTAACGCCGCTGAAATATTGTTCCTAAGAGCAAATCAGTGGGAACAACCCGTCAAGATCAAAGAAAGGCGTAGAAGTGTCCGTGCTAATACGGAGGGAGATCCGAGATGCAGAGAGGAGGGGAAAAATCAACTCACAAAGAGTGTGAGATGGATGGGCACTCTGGTGTAAACGTTCAAGGCTATGTACACACACATACACACTAGCACAGCCATGGCGGAATTTTCTAGAAGAAACCAAAGCCTTTGAAAAACAGGACAGACTGGGGAGCTGGCAGACTGGGAGAAGGGGCCATTTTGTCCCTTTTGTCCCATTTGAATGGCTGACTCTTTTAGTGTCAGTAGGTTTACTGTGGTAGTGGGATCACGAAACGGGTTCTGTTTTCTCCTCAATACTTGTCTGTATTTCTGAGAAATGAAGCTGCAGAGGGGTTTTATTTTTAATCTATACATGATGTAGAGATGGGTGAGGTGTTTCTGGATGTGGAGAACGTGTGGGTGTGCTTTCATCTCGTCCTGCTGGGGACCTTTGAGGGAGATTAGGAGAAAATCTCTCATTGGTTTTGACCCCAGGTCGAATGCTTCCACAGGCATCATTAGCAATTCTGCAGAGCACAGCCGGGATTTCTTTTATGCACCTCTGGTTGAAAGGAGACCTAGATCAAAAGTTATTCTGTGAATGTGAGGTAGCTCCTCTGGGACGGACCCCTGCCCACCCCCGGCATGTAAGCTGCTCCAGGGCCTAGCAGGCCTGGACACAGAACATCACCTCTTAGGTGAGAAGGACAGGTCTGTAGATGAGGAAGAACAAGCCCTTGACCTCCTGGGGGCTGGGCTCAGCCTTGGATGTTGAAGACCTGTCTCTGCATCTGAGGAAGCAACTTCAGGCTCAAGGAATGTTTTAGGAAACCCAAGATTTCTCTGTCCACCATGAATATGGATAACTGGGAGGAATAATTCTAAGGAACTAGAACCCCACCTACAGCTCAGCCCATAGGAGGGAGTAGGGTATATAAATGCTTCCCCCCCCCCCATAACTTACTATGGCTCCCTATTGCCCACATGCAACCAGAATCTCAGCCTTGGCATGGTTCTGGGAGAGAGACCTTTGGAATCACAGGGTCATGGGTTCAAATTCCATCTCCACCCTCTCCTTGCTATGCGGCCTTGGGCAAATCACCTGACCTCTCTGTGCCTCCCGTCCTTGTTCTAGGGAAGGAAATGAGCAACAAACAGGCCAACAGGCCAATTAAAAGACAGTACCAAAATTTCACAAGTGCCATAAAGGAAATCAGAAGATAAGATGTCCCCGGGGGGGGGGGGGGAGCTGTCTCTCTGAAAAGGTGACATTTAAACTGTGACCCTATTTTTACGTTCTAGATAAGGCATGTCTTGCCCATTGTGGAAGCCACAGTCCCAGCAGGGAAAGATGGCATGCTCAAATTAAGATAATTTGTGAGGAAATTAATAAAGAGATTATAAAAGTGTGGGTGAAGGGAGGGGCTGCAAAGGAGCCACCAGAGAACACACTGCTCTGGGGCTAGGGATAGTAAGAGAGGGTTGCCTGAGAGGAACAGAGATTTGTACCTTAAGCAGAGTATATAAACGGCCTTCTGCTCCTCCCTCCTCCTACAACTTACTGTGGCTCCCTATTGCCAAAATCAGAAGCTAGTGGGTGAGGGCATCTGGCACTGTGGTCTACACAGAGAAGTTCCTGAGGCACAGCACAGGGTACAGAGAGTGGAAAGTTGGTCCGGAAAGGCAAACAGCTGCCACCCGACTGTTTGCCCTTCTGCACGTCTGAATCTTGGACTGGCATCTTAGAGTTGACTGGCGCTGCTAATCCTGCATTCCTAAGGCCAGCGAGAATTACCATGCCTGTGTTTTATGCGTACCTGTTTAATTCAAAATGCGCGATGATTCGCTAGACACCTTCTTGCAAGGGGCTTTCACCGTCTTGAGCATTAGACGTTCCAGGTAATCAATAACGCTGCAGTTCTGACTTCAAATTAAATAACGGCACATTTATGACCCATTACTGGAAGGCACACAGGGAGTGCCCCCCTCCCGGAGCCCTTCTTCCCCTCGTCTTCCTCGGCTAGCCCATCTGGCAGCTTGAATTGGACAGGGCGAATATTATCTGGCTTTTAGAAATCAAACTCCCTTTGCTAGTCCAACCTAAATTGGCATGAAAAATGCCAAGCCTCTGAAATTTACCCCTCCAAGCTGAGCCCCCAGGAGGACGTAACATTTGGCTGTGGAATCAGGGACTGTTTGGCTGCCTTCTCTGTCACCTGCTCCTCCAAGGGAAGTGGCGGCATAAGGAATTTCAGCTCCATGCCTGGTGAGTTCCTTCCTCCCTCCATACTGAGCTACTTAGACAAAAAGGAATGGTGTCCCCAAAGTCAGGAGCCAGGAAGCCCACCCACGAGAAGCAATGAGAACCACATTTGGGGGTCCTCCAAACTGAGCTGTGCGTCTCATTCTTTCTGTCTCAGCTAATGAAAAATGTCAGCCTGAAGGGCCCAGGGAGGACCTGAGTGCCCAAGCCAGAAATTTCCTTCGCTTTGCAATTTTGCCATATTCTACGGGAGGCCCTTTCTGTTGTCAGGAAAGCTGTGAACCACCCGCAAGAGAAATCCACCCTGACACGCCAGCCCATCAGAACAGGGGGTCCCATGTACCCTGGTCCCCAGACACAAAGCTTCACGACGAGGGTACGTGGAAAGGCACTGACTAAGCAGGGGAAATGATCTGGAGAAAACCAGAACGAGCCCCATTAGTTGTCCGATCCCAACTCAGCATCCTGTGAATGAAGGGAAACAGCCGGTGCAATTACTTCAATCACTTATGCAAAGTAAGATCGGTTCCCAAATTGGAAGTGACAGTCTGGGCCACCTGGTAGGGAAGGCAGCCTGTCCCCAGGAGGGGCTGAGCACTTCTCTCTTGGCTCTTTGGGTATTTGAGTGGCGGCGAGATAATCATCATCAAAACCACTCTCTCCTTCACCCATCGCATCCGCCAATGTAGCAGGGTGTTGAGCAGAACTTTTCAGTGCCCTGGAAATCTGCTCCAAGGCTCTCAGCTAGAGAAAAAAAAAAAAAAAAAAAAACAGGCCCCAAGGACCCCCAGGACTTGAAAGACATCCCTCATAAGGGTTGTGCTTTTACGGTCAAAGGTATTGGGGGGAAACCCAATCCTGCCAGCAGCTACAGCAGCACTCTATCCTTACTCAAATATCCCCCAGGAGTCTTACTTATTCTCAATCCAAAACGCCTCATCAAAGCGTGTTTTCCAAATCCACGCGCAGAAATAACACCACTTACGCAAAGTTCAGTACATGCCATGTGGCTAGATGGAGGGGTAGATAGTCCTGTAAGGTTAACTGAGAGAACTAGACTAGGAAAAGTGAACTGGGAAGGCTGCGCGGAAGAGGTGAGACTCCGGCCATCTTTCAGGGAGAATTTGTGCAGAGGAAATGGGAAGAACTTGGATTTTAAAGGAAGGGTCTGAACAAAACCCTAAGGCAGGAAGAGGAGCTGGCGATTTACACGGGGTTAAATCGCAGAGCTTCAGTGGAGTAAGTGATCGTACTAACCACGCACCTTGTCCTCACCAGGTGAACACCAGACGCTCTTCTGAACACGTCATTTATCTTAATTAGTTTAAGTCGCACACCTCAGTAAGAAGGGCACCGTTGTCTCAGGGAGAGCCAGGGCTGAGCTTCGGATGGAGACCATTTCCTTGAGCACAGCACTATAGAGAATGGAGCCCTGGGACCAAGAAAAACAAGGCCAACCCCACAGTCAGAGCAACGGCATTCGGGAGCCTTTCAGAATCTTGCTATCACAGAAAGGCATTGGGACCAACAGCATTAGCCTCCCACACTTGGAGCCTATAAGAGACAGACAGTCCCAGGGCCCACCCCAGATTCACCGAATCAGAGTCTGCATTTTCTTTTATTTTTTTTTTAATTGACACGTTAAAAAAAATTGCATGTGCACATAGTGTGTGGCACGTTGCTTTGATAGAGGTGGAGGCCGAGGAATCGCTACTCCGAACTCTGGTCCTGCATTTCAACAAGGGCCCCCAGAAGCTTCCTCCTCGTGTTACCGCGCGAGTCTGGGGTCAGTAACGTAAGCCTGAGACAAGAAAAGGGCACTCTGCGTGGACACAGAATAGCAAAGCAGAGGCCTCGACGAGCTGCTTGGTGTCAACACATTTCTCAAAGCCGCATACGCTCGGCGATGGTCATTCTGAGAAAGGAACAAACCAGTCAGGGACAGGAGACGGAGCTGGGTCCGGGGACTCACAGCTCTGCCACCTCCTCCAGTGCGCGGCTATGGGCAAGTTGCAAAACCTCACAGGCTCGCTGTCCCCATCTAAACAGTGGAGGCAAGGAATGGTTCTCTGCTGGCTTGTCACAAAGATGAGGTGAGAAATTCTCTACATAATGGTTGGCACACCGACTACTAAATATTAACTCCTACACACACACAAATAGTACCTGTTACCGTGGACTATGTCAAAAGTATAAATTATTGATGTTAAGCTGGCCCTCAAGGTCCTGATTAGTGACAAAGCCTGGAAAGAAGTTGAAAAGGAGATGCAGAAAAATACAAAGCTGAATTTCTTCTCCCTGCCTGGATGGAATTCAAAGAGACCATTTCATTCTTGATTTTCAACACCAGAGACACACGGGTACAGTATCCTTTCCAGCAGAACTTAGAGGCTTAACTTAAAGCACATACAGAATTAATAGCGGGATGCCTGCCTTCAAATCAGCAGGTAAGAGTAAAGCAAATTAAATTGACTCTGCAGAGCAAAGAACAGAGAAAACAAATGAAGCAACAGGGAGTCTTCATAAGGAATAATTTTTTAAATGACAGAAGATCAAACATGTGTATTATGGCGAATGCACTTGTACCAGGCTTCTCCATTAAAAATCTTAGATTCTCAGCCTGGGTGAATAACAAAACCTATCCATATTCTACTTCCAAGAGACACCTACATCACTTGGAATTTTTTTTAAAAGAAGGTATCAATGAAATGATATGTCCAAGCCCACTGGAACCAAAGGAAGACTGGAGAACTCGACTCATTTCAGAGAAGCCCAAGGCAGGGCATGTTAACCAAGCTGAAGATGGACATTTTATGCTAATGGAAAGTTCAATCTGTAATCAATGCTAGTCAATAAATACCCTTCATGAGTCAAATGACATAGGCTCACAATAGACAAGGCAAAAAGTTGACCGATATCAAGAGAAACAAACAGAAATACAGTAGCTCTGGGAGAACCTCACCAACTGATCTCATAAAATATATGTCTCATATATGTGTGTGTGTGTATGTATTGTTTAGGGGGGCCAAGGTGGGAGAATTACTTGAGGCCAGACATTCAAGATCAGCCTTGACAATACAGCAAGACCCTGTCTCTTCAAAGAAAACTTAAAACTTAGCCAGGCATGGTGGCACATAACTATAGCTACTCAGGAGGCTGAGGCAGGAGGACGTTTTTGAGCCAAGGAGTTTGAAGCTGCGGTGAGCTGGGGCACGGTACTGCACTCCAGCCAGGGCCACAGAGCAAACCTCTCTCAAAAAATAATGGACTCAAAGCTCCAGAAATATAAAATTAATAATACTGTCATACAGTAAACACACAAGTGTCCAAGGGGGGACTTCAAAATTACGCACTAACTAAAGCTCAAGTTAGGCTTTAACGAAGTCCCCTCAGTAGGTTCTATACAGTCTATATTCTCAGCCTACTGTATTATATAAATGGAATTTCTTTGAAAGTTTCTGACAAGTTCTTAATGCTTAGATATTCATGGACACCTTGACTGATGGTGTAGTTGAAGAATGGGTCAAGTCTAAGTAATCCCAGATGGAGCCATGTCAAATAAATTCTTACTTGCTTTGAAATATAGTCACAAACTCAGAAGAATGTAGCGAGATTTGCCCACTTGTCCGTTTCTCCATCCCTCATCCATCCATCCATACCACATGTACCCCTACCAGGAACTACACAGGTGCTAGGGATTCAATGAAATAAGAAAATAAGATAAAATTTAAGAATTGTATAGATCTCCTCCCCGTGCACCAAAAAAAAACAGAGTAAGTGAACAAAGTATTTAGAAACACAGGAGCAGTGAGTCATGACAGGGCAACAGGAGTCATAAGGTACCAGCTGAGGTCTGTTTTCCTCTTGGCAAATACTCACTGGATGGTCATTGCGTGCCACGCCCAGGAGCTGTCACAGTGAACAGAACACAGCTCTCGGGCAGCTTTTATTTTAGAGGGGGCAGGAGTCAAGGAAATACACATGAGAACAACAAGAAAAAATCCTGTTGCAGAAGGTGCTAAGTGCCACAGGGAAGATGAAATAGGGTAATAGAAAAAGCAGCTAGTCTAGGCCAGGACAGCCCTCAGAGATCTGACACAGGATCTGAGAGCCTTAGGGACCAGGGCAGGGCCAGAGGCAAAACCAGAACGGGGACCCGTGTCCAGCTCACACCAAGCTGTCCGGAAAGTCCTGGTACTTTGAGCAGGTCTTTCCATGCGGTCCAGATGTCTGGGGAGTCAGACATCCCTCCACACCAAGCTGCCTACACGGGAAGGCTAGCAGCTCCCATGCGGAATCAGAGAGTGAGTCCCGCTCTCATTCCACGGGTGATTTCCTGCTGAGCAGGAAAGAGCATCCTGTTAGGACGTGATCGCTGAGAAGCCAGTCCCAGCCTCTCACACAGGGAAGATGCCGTGAATTTTAAAAAAGCTGATGAAAGGAGAGGAGACCCAGCCCAGACAGGAAGCCCAGAAATCACCCTGAGAAATAACTGAGGCGCCTGGACGTCGGGAAGGAGATTCGTTTTTGGCACATACACCAATTCTCCTGCTTCCTCGGGCTGCCTGGAAAAGAGCAAATACTCTGAAGTCAGTGGGAGCAGGGTTTTTTAATCCTTCACTCTCCCTAGCAAGCTGGGTGACCTGGGGGAATAGGGTGGTCATTTGCCTCTCTGAGCCAGAGGCTACCTGCTTGCAAATGGGTTTAATGGTAACCTTTCCTGCAGTGGGTATGGGAGGATGTTGGAGGATCACACGAGGGGACATTTCTAAGGTTCCTGGAACACAGCAGGTGTTTAAGGAATGGCAGACCCTCCTCCCCAGGCGTACCCACGCCTCTCATTTGGAAGCTCTGGAGGGAGGAAGAAGGAGGAGAGGATAAAAGGAAGGGAGCCGCCAGCACAGAGGTGATTATGCTCCCCGGTGCTGCTGGCAGGGAGCGGGAGAGCCATGATAATAAGATTCTCACCCCGTTTTCCCTGTGACGGCGAGTAACAGAGACACGAGAACAGAGCATCCGTCAGAACTCACAGAGGAGCAGACAAGGCAAGGTGATCAAAGGAATAAATCCATCGCGATTGAAAAACAGCCTGCCTGTTTTCATCCATCTGGGAGGTGACGCAAAGACTCACACTCTGGCCAAAAACATACTTTTCCCTACCCACGCGCGGAGTGGGGCTGCAGGCACGGCCGGTTCCAAGGCAGCCCCCCTTGAGGATAATACATCTTCTCCTCGGTCTGGTCGCGTCATCTCACCAGGGCCTTGATCCCAGCTCTGGGCTAAGCTTCGGAAATATACCACTGCCAAAGAGATTTATCCATTTTAAAAGGTTAGAGAGTGCCTCGCACCAAAGCTAAGGCACAGAGCAGGTGTGAACACGCCCAGCTCCCCCACGACAGTGATAACACTCAGGAGAGGGCTCCAGTTTCTCCCTGTGGGGTGTCCCACCTGCCAGCACCACCTTTATCTACTTCTCACCTGAGATGCCGCCCATTTCTCACTTCCCCAGCTGCCAGCCACACTGGGGTCCTGGCCCCTCTCCTCTAACATCACCAAGCATCCCTCGGGGGGGGGGGGGGAGATGAACAATGACACACAAAAACAACAATCTTCTTGATCATCTGCTTTGTGATATGCTGGTCCCTGGGCCTCTCTCCAGGGGGAATGCAATGCCAATTCTTCAATAGGAATTCCCACCTCCTCACACCCCACTAAAACTTCTTAGCATCATTGTAGCGGGGGCTATGTGGTCTGGGAAAGCCATCTCCACTCGGCGCCTGTAGCACAGGGGTTACGGTACCAGCCACATACACCGAGGATGGCGGGTTCAAACCCAGCCTGGGCCAGCTAAACAACAATGACAACTGCAACAAAAAATAGCCAGGCATTGTGGTGGGAGCCTGTAGTCTCAGCTACAACCTCAAATTCTTGGGCAAATTCTTAAGCCCAAGAGTCTGAGGTTGCTGTGAGCTGTTACGCCACGGCACTCTACCAAGGACAACATAGTGAGACTCTGTCTCAAAAATAAGATAAAATAAAATAAATCTCTGTACCCGTGGATGCCCCAAGAGAGCCTAGAGATCCTCTGGACACAGGGGGAGGTTTCCACGCTGTGGAGATGGACAGAAGGGGGTTCAAATCTCAGCTCTGCCACTTAACAGCTGTATGACTGTAGGCAAGTTGCCATACCTCTCTGGGCTTCTGCTCCCCTCCACCACCCCAAAAGTAGAGAAAGAGAGATTATGAGACCTAGTATACCCAGGGCTGCAGGGGTTTGGGCTGAGGTGTTATCAGATGGCTCACAGTTGACACCCACTGAATTATTATTATTATTTTGTCCAGTTGACTTTGTTAGCCCTGAAAGAGACAGAGAGAGAGGAAAGAGTACAGATGTGTGGGGGGTGGGGCCAGTAACCCCCCCAACTAACCAACACAAGCAAAGGATCCAGCACAGATTTCCCAAAGGTTAGAGGTCAAGGGGCCACAGTAGAATGAGAGGGCACGCCAGGGGCCAGGAGCAGACCAACTCGGTCCCTCCCAATGCAAGGAGCGGCCTGCCCTCCTCCGTCCCCCCTACCTCTTCTTTGCCCAGCATGGTACACAGACAAGAACGCGCAAGTGGGGCCGAGACCCACATGCAGGACGGCCTGGATGGAAGTGTGGGTGCAGGACTGGCCTTTGTTTTAGGCTTCAGAACCCAACTCTGCCCCTCACTCTGGCAGCCCTTGGAGAAACCTTGCTGAGTCTGTTTCCCTTTATTAAAAGAGGATAACAGTTCGGCAGCTCCTCAGAAAATTAAACCGAGAATTGCCATAGTGCCCAGTAATTCCGTTCTAGGCAGACACTCACAAGACTGAGAAACAGGGACTCATGCCAGTGCGTGTCCACAAAGTTCACAGCAGCACGGGTTGCAACAGACAAAAGGTGGAAAACCCAAGTTTCCTCCATGGAGAAGAGAATAGCAGACCATGGCCTGCCCTGACGGTGGGGTATGATTCAGCCATAGAAAGGAGGAAGGTACTGATTCACGCTACAACACAGATGAACTTCAAAAACGCTACAAAAAGTGAAAGAAGCCAGACACGAAAAGACCACACACCGTAGGATTCCACTTACATGAAGCATCAGGAAGAAGCAAGTTTGCAGATACAGAGATAGATTAGTGGATGGAGGGGAGAGCAGTGGGGACATGGAGTCTCCTCCGGGTGTGTTGAGCACGTCCCAGGACCAGGCGGGGGTGCTAACCGCGCAGCACTGCAGGCGCTGAATACCGCCGCACGGCTCACTCTAAAGTGGCGAATTTACATTACGTGAATTTCACCCCTAAGTAAATCAATAACATGAAGAGGGCAACTATGGCCCCATCATCCACGGGTGCAGGAGGAGCAATAAAAGCACGTGAATGGGGCACACAGCGTGATTCCCGACATGTTATAAGCACTGAACATTTACTTGGGTGCATCCTCGTTCTTCTGGCTGTTAACAGAGCCACCCCCTCCCCAAATACCCCAATAGTCCTAAAGACCTTCCCCGCCTATCAGGTGCTCTGGGGGGCAAGCACAAGGGTTGGCTCAGAGGCTTCCCATAGAGCAAGAGGACCCCAATACGCTCCCAGGAGCGCAAAATGCCTGAAGGCAGCCGCACCTGGAGAACCCTGCTGTCTGCCCCCTGTCCTGAAACCAGCAACAGAGAAGGCAGCAGAAGGGCAGGTGCCACCGTGTGTCCACTCTGCTGACCAAGACAACCCCACTTGTCAGATGCAAGGGAGCAGGGGGCTCGGGCTGACCACGACCCAGGCAGACATCTGCCAAGAGGACAGGCGATGCTATAAAAGTTTTGTTCTCCAGTCCCAGCCCCTGAGGCTAAGGCTGAGCCAAGTGGCTGAGTGGGAAGCCCAGTGAAGAAGTAGTGACCTCTGTTGGGAGATGGACCCTATCTCCCATGGGTATCACAACTTCCTACTGCGTCCCTGATAAAGGAGCTAAGGGTGACACAGAGAGGACTGGATTCAAACAAAAGGCAGCTACTTAGCATTCCATCTTAGGGTCCATCCAGGCTGCAGCAAAGGTCAGTGGCCCCCTCCTTTCTAGGGCTGCATAATACTCCATGTCTGAGCACCTCACAATTCATGTCTCCGTGTATCTGTTCATGGACACATGGGCTGCTTCCACTTTGAGGGGTCTCATGAATAATGTTGCTGCGAAGATGTGTGTCCATGTGCTCGTCTGAGATCTTGTTTTTAGTCCATTGTGGGTCTATACCTAGGAGTGGAATTGCTGGGCCAAGTGGTAACATAACTCTGTGTTCAACTTTTGGAAGAAATGCCAATCTATTTTCTAAGTAAAAGAAGCCAGACACAAAAGGTCACTACTGTATGATCCTACTTCTTTGAAAAATTCAGAACAGGCAAACTCATAGGTACAGAGAGGAGATGAGTGGTTACCAGGGGTGGGAGGAAGGTGGATGAGGAGAGAGCTCTTCATGGGCTCGGGGCTGCGCTCGAGAGGGACGGGAATGTCTCAGAACCAGACATTGCAGACAGCGCACAGCGCTGTGACTGTACTAAATACTACTGAACTGTTCACTTTAAAATGGCTAATTTTATGTTGTGTGAATTTCACCTCAATAGAATTTGTTTAAAAGGCAACTATTTAAATGCTTTTACCCATAACTGGCAGCCAAGAGGAGGAGTCGGGAAGGGAGAGACAGTAACAGTGGCAGGAGGAGGAGGCAGAGAAGGGCACAGAGAGGGTCCTAGTCACCTCTCCGATGACAGCAGCCAAAGATCCCACTGCCTGACAAAGCTCCTCGTGCCACTCAAATCACCTGCAATCCACTCGAGGGCCGGCCACGCACTCCTCTCCAATCCCATTACATGGAAATTTTACATATGTAGTGAAAGATGCTGCCTTGACACTAATCTTAGGAACAAATTTTTTCTTACATTTGTATTAATTTTCCTTCTCAGGTTTTAATTGAAGAGTAGATACAGCATCACAGGGGAAATAAAAATCTCACTTCATCTATCGGAGGGCCATGTGGCTTCATTAGAAATTACATTAGTTCCTTATTAAGCAACAATAATAATGTAGAGTTGGAATCAATAAAAAAAAAAAACATTGCCCCAAGGTATAGATCCATTTGGTTCAATTATAGTCTTACATGGCCAAGCACTGGTACCCCCAATGCTAATAAAAACATGGCATGATGCTGGAAGAGGTGGGCTTCCTTCATTCACTTTCAAAGCTTGATGATGTAAAAGAGGCAAGCACATGATTCCCAGTAAGTAAGAAGTTGTTTAACCACCCATAACCCATGCAAAACTGACCTCCTCTCTAGAGCTTGTACAGTAAAGACACCAGGTAGGTAGGATCTCACAAGCCTTCCCTGATCAACTAGTAGTGACTGTCCTACATAAGAGTTGAACAGTGCTGCCTTTGATTACAGATGTCTGCATCCAGCACCAGAGTAGCAGTATGGTTGTGCATGGCAGGTTCATGCCAACCCTCTCCTAAATGCCAACCTACTCTCCCTATGTGGCTGTGCTGAGTTGGCACAGTAATAGGACACACAAGACTTTTTTCTACCTCTTTCATTTTCATCAGACTTAATGAATATCCTAGGTCAGGACTAAATGAGCACTTACCTGCCCTTCGACCAGGCTGTATGGCAGGGACAGCAGATCCTGAATGAAAAAAGCACAAAGACAAGAAAGGCTGAGTCAGGCACTGAAACAATTGCTTTTGGTTTGTTTTCTCTTAAATGTGATAACCACATCCTTTAAAAGGGAATATTTTGTTCATGCATTACAAAAATATTCATTGAGTGCCTAACACATGCCAGGCTGAGTTGTGGGCTCTGCTTGTTTAACAACAAAGTGACAAATCTCTGCTGCAGGGCAGAAGAGAGAGGAGGAGAACACAGCAAATAAGAAAGCCAATAAATAATCAATAAATGATGATGTTATCAGATGACAGTAAGTCCTAGGATGATAACAAGATGAGCTATGGGATACAGAGGGGCTGGTGCTACTTCAGATTGGGGGACAAGGAACAATGAGAGCAGAGCGACAAAGGGGGAGAAATGGCAGGCACAAAGGCCCTGGGCAGGCATAAGTGGACAAGGACTTGTCCAGAAGAAGGACAGAGTAGCCAGGACCATCATACTCATTGACAGGAAAAGATAATATCAGGGAGGCGGACAGGAGCAGGAACCAGATGGTGTCCACCCTTCCTAAGGGTCTGTGTGTCTCCCTAAGCAGGTTAGGAAGCCGTGGAAAGTGAGTCCTCTTTTCTGAAAACACCCCAGCTTCTGAGCTAGGATTCCAGTGGACATCTGCAGAGACCCTTGCTGTCTCCAGGAAGCCCTAACTCTGTGAGTTTGCTCGGATTTGAGATTTGAGAGCTGCAAGAATTGCCCCCTCTTCTCCACCAGGACCCAAGCACAACCCAGCACTCAGGCTGGTCTCCTCCCCTCCCCAAATGTAGCTTCCATGGAGTAGACCCACCCAGCGCACGTCCTCCTCCATCTCAGAAGGCTGAGCAGCTTCCTAAGTCCCTGGCTTAGTCAAAAGGGACGCCGCAAGTTGCAGACACTGTATGAGATAAAAATTCAAGGGCCAGCCTGCCGAAAACCAAGCACACCTTGTCTTCCTTCCTCTCTCTCCACCTTGGTTTATGTTTCTGCATATTGCAGAATTCGGAAACCATCTTGACCACGGGAGGCGTGCCATAGCTCCCCTGCATCACTGGCTGAAGGTCAGGACTTCCTCATGTCCTGCGGACTCCTCCAGTGCTGCCCAATGCGATCCAGCTACGGAAAACTACCCAGCCTTCTAGGCCCCACTGACATCACATTTCTCTTCTTCTCTCCCCAGTTCTTTGTCTCAGAAATTAACGAATGAATTCACAGACCACAGGTAAGCAAAAGCAATAGTTTATAGACGATAATGGGAAATAGAGGATAGATAGGGAAGTTTCAAGTACAGTAGAAGGGGTCCCAAATTGCCACTGGCTCATGATTGTCTAGAGGCTTTTAAGCCTTATCTGCTCCCCCACACCTGGCCGGCTTACACTGATTGGTAAACCTAGCTGGCTAGCCTCTGTTGATTGGCCCTTTATTCTCCCTGGTCTCTTTCTTCACCCAATCCCCTGCGGGGTGGGGGGCGGTCCTTCTCCTTGGTATGTCCTTTCCAGCAACAGCCGGAGACCAAAGGCTGCAGTGGGCACTCTGAAGCGGTTATGAAACTGCCTGTGAGGGGTTCCCAAGCTTGCTGACTATGCCAAAACTCCTCTTGAGACCTCCACTTTCTTTACCAGGCCCCATTTTCACTGTCCCTGCTTTAAAGCCTTCTGACTCCTATCACCACCAGGTGCACCGGGAGCTCACGCACTCCAGCACCCCTGAGATTGGATGCCACTCTGCTTTGCTGCCTAAGATCTTGGAGCCAGCAGAAAAGGTCATTCTGCAGAAAGCCACATTCAACCCTTGCTGCCCACCCCACACCACCACTGGGTCTCTGGCCCCTGAGCCGACTTCATGAGGTGGTAGTGAGGACGCAGTGTGACGAGGCGTGCCTGGTTCGTAGGGAGCACAAAGCTGTTATTCGTGTTTGTTATTGTCCTTCTTTTTCAAACCCATGACCAAGGATTTAACAATAAACATGGGACAGGAGGAGTCACCGCAATCTTGAGAACACTGGAGGGAAATTAAAGAGAAATCCTGGGGTGGATGGCTCTGAATTAGAGCTCCAATTTTGAAAGGGGTAAATCCACAAGGTACAGTCTGAATGAACACCTGAGGAATGAGCTTCTCCTCCTACCTCTGCTGAAAGTCTGTGCTGGCTGAATTGTGCCCCCCCCCCCAACTTGCTATGTCAGAGCTCCAACCCCAGGACCTCAGAATGTGATCAACTACAGAAGTGATTAAGTCTAAGTGAGGCCATTGGGGTGGCCCCTAACCTGATCTGATCGATGTTTTTGTAAGAGGAAGAAATGTGTGGGGTGCAGTGGCTCATGCCTGTAATCTTTAGCACTCTGGGAGGCCAAGGGGAGCGGTCCACTTCAGGCCAGGAGCTCAAGACCCTGTCTTTGCAAAAATAAGAAAAATTAGCCAGGTGCCGTGGCAAATGTTTGTAGTCCCAGCTGACAGAGCAAGACCTTATCTCGAAAGAAAAGAAAGGAAGGGAGGAAAAAAGAGGGAAAGAAAAGAAGGGAAGGGGGAGAGGGATGAGGGGAGGAGAAGGAGGAAATGTGGGCAAACAAATGGATGCTAGGAATATAGAGAAAAAATCATGCGAGGATACAGAGAGAAGGCAGCTGTCTGCAAACCAAAGAGAGAGGCCTCAGAAGAACCAACCCAGTTTCACCTTGACCTTGGACTCCTAGCCCCCCAAACAGTGAGAAATAAATTTGCTGCTTAAACCACTCAGCCAAGGCAAACTCAAACACATCCAGGTAAGTGCAGCATTTCCCTCCCATTAGCAAGGTGTAAGCAAGAGGGCCTGTGGTCCTGGAGGATTACGCTTCCCCTCTTCTTGCCCAGACCCCTGTGCCCTCACACTCACAAAGGAAGTGTCCTCTCAGGGTGGGTGTACATGGTGGAGCCCAGGGTCAGCACACAGGGCTAAGCAGATACAGAACTTGATTCTGGGCCCCCAAACCCAAGCCCTCTGCCTGTCACCTCTTCTTCATCCACACCCCCCCTTTATCATCTGCCAGCCCCCCCCCCCTTCTCTACCAGCTCCCTTCTCTGGGCTTGGAAATGTATCCGAAGCTCAGCCCTTTAGTAGCCAGAACAATTCTGTTCCTTGTTTCCTCCGGGGGCTACACTGGGCACTGGAACTCAGTGGGGACACAGGAGGACACAGTCCCTGCTGGCATGACCAGGCTGTCTGGAGGAAGAGCTTACAGTAAGTAGGGAAGGAATCACAGAAATGCAGGCCAGGACACAGGTCTGGAGAAGAGGAGGTGAGGCCCCTCTGTCCCCTGTCATCTACTCTACAGAGCCTAAGTTCCCTGCCCACAAGTTCCTTTATTGTACAGCCAGAACCTCCCGCAGGACCTCCTCCTTCTTAAAGCTCTGTCCTGTCCTCTGTCTGACATCTTTTCCTAAGGCACATCCCCTCCAGCTCCTTTTCTTACATCTATTCTGGGAACCATCTACAATCCCATCCAGATCCTGACTGTCCCCGTTATCTGGGACCCCTCTGTGCACACCTAGCTCCAACTGCCCAAGCCAAGCTCTCCCCTTTCCACCAGCTGTGCCTCCTTCAACCCCTGACCCCCAGGCCCCCAGCCCTTTCACTGAGCCTGAAACCCCGGCAGCTCCTCTGTCCATCCAAACGGCAATGACATTTGAGCATTGGTGATCTTGACGCTTCCATGAAAGGACTTTCTGAAACTTTATGCATCTTTAACCACTTAGACCCATTCATTCCCCCATATTATTTTCATCGCATTTGCTTAGAAAACCAAAACCTAGTACTGCTAAGCTTAGCTGTTAACTAATAGCGAATGTAGAGGAACGCAGAGCGTCTTCTACAGAACTCTCCTTCAGAATGCTTGTCTGGATCAGCTTCATAGAACAGTCCCTTGAAGAACAACAGGCCTTATGGCTCTGTACAGCCCTGCAAATATCCGTTATTTCCGTGTATGTGATCCTGAATACTTAGGAGATTGCCAGGCGGATGAATGAAAATCAACATCAGCGTTGTGCCCCCCACCACCCTTTTCTGAATTACAAATGAAGAGGGAAATCCCTGCGACCCACCAAACCCACCCCGGGGAAATAATCACTGAACAAGTCTGATGTGCCTTCTTCTGGGCTTCTTTCCAAAACATGTACGGACTTACCTATATATACACAAGCACTGTTACATACACACAGACACACTTTAATTCTAAAAAGAGAGTTCTAGATCGAGATCTGTACACTTGCACAGTTTAGCATCAACACCTTTTCCAGATAATTCATGTAGAACTAGGTTTCCCAACTATTGGAAATTGAGGCCAGATAATTCCTTGTTCTGGGGCCTGTCCTGCCCCCTGTAGGAATTTTAGCAGCGTCCCCCGCCAACCTTTACCCACTGAATGTCAGCAGCACCTCCCCTCCCCCAACTGTGATGACTGAAGATGTCTCTGGACTTGGTCACATGTCCCCCCGGAGGAGCTCATGTTGAGAACCCCTGAGGTGGAGCCACCTCTTTCTTCTTCACTAGCAGGTGCATGAAATTCCAGACTGTGGACGCACAATTTATTCCTCTGCTGATCGACATTTAAAATCTATTTCAAACGCTTCAGAGAAATGTGAAGGTTAAAAAACTCTACACTGGATAAAGTACAGAGTCGCTTCACTTTATTCCTCCAATAAGATTTGAATTCGTGGGCACCATGTTGATTTAAAGTGGACAGGTTCTCTATACACATTTAGAAACCCTACGAGCTTTTTCTAAGTTTGATGATGTGACCTGTGCTGTGGCCTCATCCCGCCTGAAGTTAGGAAGGGATGGGTGATGTTCAGTGCCAGAGACGGCAGGGGGGGCTGCACTCTCATACACCCCAGTGCCACCTTTCTGGTGGGTGATCAGGCAAAATGGATCAAGAGCCATCTGCCCTGTCTAGCTATCTATTTCCTGTTCAGTAAAATTGGGCAGATAGCTCCAGGCTGTCCCTTTACTTTAGGCTGGATGAGCTCAGTGAGGCTAGATGGCTCTCAAAGATAAATGTCCGGCCCTTTGCAGAAAGACAATTAATGAGCTCAGAGACTGCTTAAACCGAGATGAAATGGGAGATTAATATCTATCCACCCTGCCAACAGGCTGGCTCTCCTCCTAGCACTGTTTCATTAGACACAGCCGAGGAAACCCACTAAGCGCACTGTGGCTACCAGGTCTATTTTTGAGATAATTACAAGGCTTGGGCTTGGAGCCTCTTAAAGGCAGAAATAAGGGACAAGCAAGGATTAAGGTGAACTCTACCCCTTTCTCCTCAGCGGAAAATGTCCCAATAGGCTTTAAAGGGAAGAAGAAAAGAAAAAAGAACAACATGAAACTTTCATCAGAGGCTGGTTAGTTGTCACAGGAGCCGCCAGGCCCAAAGATCTCATTCTGAATGGGGCTCAGCGTGATAATCGGGCACCCGCCCTCAGCGCCAGCCTGCTGGACTCCTCAGCCACCTGCTCAGCTCTCCAAGTCTGGGAACAAGTGACTCGGGGAAGGAAAAATGTAGAAAAGAAAAAGAGAAGGAGAGAAGTCCAAGGAGGGACGGAAGCTGCAGAGTTCAGGGCGTGGTCATCGTGCCTCTAATCACACTCTTGAGTTAACTGTTCAGCTCCACGAGGATTCCGATGCTGCCACTCCACGCAGTGCTGTGAGCGTTGCATCTGCTCTCTGCTGGTGCCACCTTGCAAACATCAAGACCAGGGTGAAGTCAGCTGGGAGCCAGCTTTCTCCTTTCACCCCCAGCCTGCAGTCTCCTAGAAGGCACACCAAGAATGCAAAACCACCAGAGTCCCTTGGAAACAACCTGCCTCGCTAGCAGCTACTCTGTCCCTCTTCCTCGTACGAAAAAGATGAGAAACAAAGAATTTCTGCTGACACTCCTTCCCTTGTCATCCGTTTCCTGAGCAGAATTGCAACCTTGATGTCTGAGCATGCTCCTTCACCACCCTCATCCTGATGACAAGTGACAATATTTGTAATTGCTACTACATGAAGCTCAAGCAACGCAAACCAGGTGACGTGCTCTGCCCTGGCAATGGGAATAGAACGTGAATTTATCTTTATCTTTTTCCTGCATGCCTCCCTGGTGGGAGGCTCTCCATCAGTCAGAGGCATCCTCCTTGCCTTGGGGAGAATTAGGATTACTTTAGCAAGAATGAAAAGAGGAACAAACAGCATTCATTCTCTTTGATATCCAAAGGAGGCCGGAGCCAGCATTCCTTGCCCTTCATGGCAGACCATGTCACCTTAAGTGAGGACCCATCACCATCAGCCAGGAAGAGCCCTCACAATCAGCAGCTGCCCAAGAACTATGGGTGGCCCAGAAGGATTTGTACTGGGCCCTGCGCCTTTGCAGAGCCCCAGCAGAACTTCTCCATGTGCCCCCCTTTTCAATGCTGCCCCTCCTTTTTCAGAAGAGACTTAAGGCCCCTTAAAAGATGTGGGTACAAATCAAACCACCTTGAGATATCACCTAACCCCAATAAGAATAGCCCACATTACAAAGATGCTGGCACAGATGCGGAGAGAAGGGAACACTTCTACACTGTCAGTGTAATTGGAAACTAATCCAGCCTCTTCAGAAAGAAGTAGAGAGAATCCTCAAAGAACTAAAAGTAGGCCCAGCATTTCATCCCACAGTCCCATTACTACGGACCTACCCAGCAGAAAAGAAAAATCACTTTACCATAAAGAAATTTGCACTAGATTGTTTATCCAAGCTCAATTCACAATCATCAAGACATGGAAACAACCCAAGTGCCTGTCTACTCACAAATGGATAACAAATTGTGAGATGTGTGCACATACATACACACCATGGAATACTGTTCACCCATAAAGAAAGATGGAGACTTTACATCTTTTGTATTTACTTGCATGGGTTTAGAGAACATCCTCCAAATTGCCACAAGAATGGAAAACAAGCATCCGATGTACTCAACACTAATATGAAACTTGCAGATGAATAACTACATGCCTGCACAAGAATTAAAACACAGAATGAAATTCAAGTGAGAGTCGCCTAAAGGGAATGATAGAAGGGTATTTGGCACACCCCCGGGGTGAAGGGCTCAACTACAACTTGGACTTTTACTAACAAACACAAACAATGTCACCTCATTGTTCATACCCATATATTAATCTGAAATTTAAAAAAATAGTCAATGATTAATAAATGCTTGTGGAATTGAATGCAATAGGTAACAATTAAATGAAACAACTTGCTAATGGGGAAAAAAAAGATGTGGGCAGGAGCTGCAGTGCGTAGATGGGATAGCGGTGAGCTCCCCCACTCTCCATGAATCGAAACATCAAGTCCTCATGATAAGACCACAAAGAGGTTATGATTATGATTTCTGCTTCAGGGATCATGAATACAAAAAAAAAAATAACATTCTCAGGATCACAACAGTCAATGAGCCGAGATTCAAGCTTCCCACCTGATTCTGATTCCCAGATCCCTCCCTCTCTGTCCCCCAATTCTCTCGTCTACATGGAGGGTCACACTTGGTGTCGTACAGAAACAAGGACATTTGCTTGCCCTCAGGTAGATTCCAAGTCACTCAGGAAGGCAGCAGGAAAAGCAGAACGTGGATAACTGAGGAGACAGGGCGGGGGATGCTGTGTGTAGGGCTGGGGGATCTGGCAAATAGAGGACAGAGCCTGCTGGACCCACACAAGCACCTACTCCATTGCTGTCCTCACTGCTCCCTCCTGGGGAGAAAACTGGGACTTTATGCCCCCAGCTCCTCCTGGCTCATCCCCTCACAGAGGAGTCTGTTCAGAGTCATCATTGACTGTTAGGAAGCAGGATCAGAGACGGAACAGAGAAAACTGAACATCAAAGTGTGGGGAGGAGGCTGTGGAACATCTTGGCAGGTGAGACTAAGTCGTGCCTCATCATAAGGAACTGGCAGGGACAGAGGAAGAGGAAGTGAGTTTGGGGCCTGCTGGGCCTGTAGAGGTTAAGGTGTCAGTGGCAGAGATGGAGAAAGGGAGACAGACCCGAGAAACAGTTTGGAAATAGACCCTAAAGGACTTGCTGGTAGGTCCTGGTGCGTACACATATGGGTATGTGCATGTATGTTCTGAGAATCAGGTTATGACCCCTCACTTCCTGACTTGCTTGCCTAGTAGGGTGAGGCTGATTACTGAGCCGGGGAAGAGCCGGAGGAAAGAAAAATTAAGGGGTGGTAAGGAAATGTTAGGTGGACACAAGATGACCACACATAGGATGTCTGAAATGTCCTTGAGACATCTATTTAGAGCCATCAAGAAAGCAAACGGACACAGGAGTTTGGGATTCAGATGAGAGACCTTTCTAGCTGGTTTAGCAAAGTTCTCAGGTGTCTTTCTTTATAAGAATCCACTTGGGGTTCCAATGACCCCATCGCACTGCATGGGGATGCAATAAGACCTTGGGACCCACCTGGATAGGTGCCACACAGGTGGGACAGGGAACAGCTGACCAGAGTTGCAGGTGAGGCACTTGACACAGGAGACTTGGTTGTACCTGAAGACTCAGTGCCATATCTGGCCCAGACACCAGTGAGGGCCCACATGAGGCCTCTAAGTACTGGGGCACAATACATCATATGACATTACTGCCTAGAATGTGGACCCCCAAACCTCAGGAAAAGATGATGCTGACCGGGGACTTTGAAAAAGTCACCCAAAGTTCAGGGCATGGTCTAAACCAGGGAGCCAGGGATCTCCCTGAAGGGGAGCACACCTGCTCTGGCTTTTCAAAGACACAAGATATGGGACACATCACACGGGCAAAGTGCATGAAAGCTTCATGGTGAGGAGGAAGAGCCTGGGATGTTTAGAGCTAGCCAGTCCTGGCTTCTGCTGCTAGATGAGGAGATCCTTTAGCAGAAGGGTCGTATCTGCCTTGATCTTCGCTACATCTCCAGATGTGGCTATTCCTGGTACCCATTAGGAACCTGTAGTTTGGGTGGGTAGGTGGATAGAAGGGTGGATGGATGAAGGGTAAGTATAAGTTCTATCCATTCTCCCAGTGCTAGGAATAAAAACAGACAAAATTTGAAAGTCCTTAAAACCCACATGTCTGTTTGTATCATAGCAACTTGAAAGTACCTCCTTCAAGAACAGGAGATGGTCATAGTTAAGAATGGGAGTCACATGCCTGGGACAGCTCCACCAAGGCTGTGAGAACTTATGCACATCTCCTAACCTGAGATAGAATAGAATAGAATAACCATAGAATAATAAGTATACCTGTTTCATTTGTCACTAACGATAAGCAAATGAGACAGTCCATGCAAACTTCATAGGACAATGTATGGCAAATAGTAAGTGCACAATAAGTTATATAACCTCCCACCTGTCCTTGCCTCTCTCCCCAGCCACCCAATATCAACTGTCACTGGGCTGTCCTGCCCTCCCAGCCACACCACCTACCCCCAAGTACCCCAAGTTTCTCTCCTTTTCTCTTATTCCTGTAGACTCTAATAAATCATCAATGACATAAGAAACAACTATACACAGTTAGCACATGCTGGGCTGATAGTGCTGAAGCCTCCATTATCCAACTCTAAGGAAGAGCATCTGGTACTTAATTTTTAAAATGCAATATATATTTAATGAAACATTAATATTTAATTCACTTAATGCAATATTTAATTTGATATCCAAAGCAAATAAAAATAGTAAACAGATTTATTCATGATTTACACAAGTGCTCTCCTATTCTGTTCTTAAGGCATTTTTCTGCCTGGAAAACAATTTTATACCCCCCAGAAAGCAAATATGGGAAGATAGTCAAGCTGGTTCTTGTAAAGTGGGTCAGAGTTGTCATCCTATGAAGGGGCTTGGCCAAGAAGCAGCAGCCATGGCTTTCATTTATTCATATAGTTAACAAGGGCATATTATATGCTGGGTACCAGGCTAAGATCTGTGAAATAAGAAGGCGCTCTGCTCTTACAGAGCTCATGACCCAGTTGGAAGATGAAATAAAATTTTGTGACAAAATAAGGACTAGGAAGGGGACCCACACAGATATTCACACTGGGCACCAGCAAGGCACCTAACTCAGATGTGAGGATGGGCTATCATCAGGGAAGACCTCCTGAGAAAAGCAATATCTGAACTGAGAAAATTTGAGAAAGGGGAGGGCATTCTGGGCAGAGGGAAGAATTAACTCAAACGATGCTACAGATTAGATATCTGTATGTCCCCAAAATTCATATGTTAAAGCCAACCCCCCCCTCAATGTGATGGTATTCAGAGGTATATCCTATAGGGTGGGACTCTCAGAAGAGTAAGACTTTCATGTGTGAATGAATCTTTTATAAGAAGAAAGGATCTCTCACTCCACCACACAAGGGCATAATGAGAAGGCAGCTGTCTATAAACAAGGAAAAGAGCCCTCACCAGAAGCCAAAGCAGCCTTGGACTTCACAGTCTCCAGAACCATGAAAAATACATTTTTGCCATTTGAACCACCTAGTTTCTAATATTTGTTACAGCAGCCCAAGCTGACTGAGACAAAGGCCCAGAGACAGAGCTATGCAAGGGGCAAGAAAAGTTCAGGATGGCTGGAGAAGAGATGTGGGAAGGTTGAGTTGAGGCTGGACCTCATGAGCCACATGAAAGGGCCTGGACTTTACTCCAAGGGTGATGAGATTTAAGCACTGGAGTTACATGACTAGGGCTGCACTATAGAAGGGTCACCATGGCTGGAAGACAGGTCCACAGTAAACATTATCACAGTAATAATGAGAAAAGAGGTAGTCAAGGGCCAAAAAATGAGTGGACTCAAGAAATATTTAGTATGCTGATTTATAGGTCTTGGTGACTGAGTTTGGCAGGCGAGAAGGGAAAACAGCACAAGAATGATGTGTAGATTTTTTACATGAACATTCAGGTGGGTACATTAAGTAAATAATTTAATCATTGATTCCTTGTTGTCATTACTATTGTCATCATCATTAATGATGTCTTGGTGCCACCCTCAGGGACTACACAGAGTAACCCTATTTCTACTTTGTTCTTTTTTTTAATTGTTTTTATTATTAAATCATAGCTGTGTACATTAGTGCAATCAAGGGGTACAATGTGCTGATTTCATACACAATCTGAACTATTTTCATCAAAGTGATTAACATAGCCTTCATGGCATTTTCTTAGTTATTGTCTGAAGATATTTGTATTCTGCATTTAGTAAGGTTTGCCCGTACCCTTCTAAGATACACCCACCATTTACCCTCCTTCCACCCCACCTCACCCCTCCCCTCCCTTGCCAAGAACATAGTAAGTATAGCAAGCAGACAGTGTAGAATGGGAGAAAATTTTTGCAGGTTATGCCTCTGACAAAGGTTTAATAACCAGAATCCACAGAGAACTCAAACGTATGAACAAGAAAAGAACAAGTGATCCCATCTCAGGGTGGGCAAAGGACTTGAAGAGAAACTTCTCTAAAGAAGACAGGTGCACAGAAATACAGACATATGAAAAAATGCTCACCATTCTTAATCATCAGAGAAATGCAAATCAAAACTACTTTGAGATATCACCTAACTCCAGTAAGATTAACCTATTTCTACTTTGAAATCCGTTCCCCAAAATAAATGTCATCCATGGGAGGTGCAGACAGTAGTAACAGAGTTCCCTTGGTTTTTCCCTACACACTTCAAACAACCCAACACAACTTTGAAACAAATATTCAGCAATAGGGGATTGGTTAAATGAGGTGTAACACATTCATACAAATGGAATATTATGCAAACTTTAGAAATCAGTGCGCCAACATTAAGTTTAATGGCATAAAGAAATGGGCTTAATGTATTGTACATCTTTGTGAGTGTAGACAGGCCAATTTCATTTTTAAAATGTTTTTTAAAGAGTGATAGATGCCATGTTATTATTAGTTATCTTTTACTTTTTCTTTCATGTTTTTCCAGATTTTCTAATGTTTTTTCACAATGCACAGGTATTCCTCAAGTATTCATAACATGAAAGTAAACTGAACTCATAATATTTAATTTACTCAAAACAATACCTAGTAAAAACCACTGACAGCCTTGAGTTAATGCTGTGTCATCCCAAACAGGAGAGATATAGGGATATAGTCAAAGATCAATTAGGTCCCAAGACCAACAGACTTTATTCCAAGAACTTATTTCTCAAAAGCAAGGTTCTCTGGCCAAGCGTCCTTCACCTTGTGTCTCATCTCTCGACCAAAATCACAGTCACGCCGCCATCTTGCTGTCATCCCATCAGGAGAATGGGCAAAGGACCACCTCTCTCTGATGTTGAAAATCAGATATGTGGAGAATGAAGAAGGAAATAATGGGTCTTACTCTGTGGGAGAAGAGGAGCCAGATGAATAAAACATTATAAAAACATAAGAGAGAGAAAAGAAACACTGATAATTTATCTAGTCACCTTGAGTAAGGATGAAAGAGAGAATCCTAAATATTCTCCAAGGTCTGCTTCCTGTGGTGAGCTTACAAACCAGGTCCTAAATTATTTAATACTCCTCTGATCAAGAGGTGAGGTTAATGTCCCTTGCCTTGAATCTGGGTGGGCTCGTGACTGCTTCAACCAACACTGAGTGGCACAAGTGACACTCTGCAACTTCTGAGACAAGGTCACAAAAGGCCCTACAGCTTCTGCCTTGGTCTCTTAGAAAAGTCACTCTCTAGGACCTCAAGATAGCAAACATTATTGGTATATATTGAGTGTTACAATTTTAATACAGTATCTTTTCCTTTCTTAAAAATGTGTACACATTTTTTAGCACTCTCTCTATATACCCACATATATACATACACACATATATGGTTTACATATGGTATATAAACTCTGTGTGTGTGTATATATATACACACACAGACTTTATATATATACACACAGAGGGCATTTTGGCACACAGAGGGTGCCAAAAATGTATACATATTATATGCGATGTTATCTATGCATTATATATGAGTATTATGTATATCCTCTGAGCACCTCTTGAAATTACAGAAGTCAAACATGACTTGTTCATCTTTTTGATCAGTATATATTATTATAATTTTAACAGAGTTTTTTCCTTTATTAAAATGAATACATATTTTTGGCACCCTGTATATTGTATATGTCTATACATAATATAATACATGTATCATATATGTCATATAACATATATAGTACTTTATACATGATAGATAGATAGATAGATAGAGATTTATTTTAAGGAATTAGCTGACGTGATTATAGAGGCTGGCAAGTCCAAATCTACAGGGTGGGTCAGCAGGCTGGAGTTCCAGTAGAGCTGATTCTGTAGTTCAAGCCCAGATACTGCTGGGAGAATTCCCTCTTGCCCCAGAGTGGTGAGTCTATTATTCTACTCAGGCCTTGGGCTGATTGGTTGTGGCTCACCCACATGATGGAGGGTGACTAGCTTGATTTAACACCCACCAATCTAAACGTTAATCCCACCTAAAAACACTCTCACAGAAACAACCAGAATAATATCTGACCACATGTGTAGGCACTGTGGACTTGCCATGTTAACAAAATTAACCATTGCACCTGTCCAAAACCGAGCGTTTAATCAGATGTGCCTCTGAGTTTAGGGCAGTTAGTTGAACATCAGTGCTATGTTAGAGATGCCTCCAGAGGGTCGTGTAAAGGACTCTGGCGTCTGCACCTGGGAGGCTGGAAGTGTTTGTTCACTCGGTGGAAAACCACATTTCACCTTGAGTCAGCGAGAATAAGGAATAAAATCCAAACTTGGAGTAAAAACTAAACTAAACTCCTCACACAGGCTTGCATGGTGTGGCCTCAGCCACCTCTCTAGCCTCTTCTTCACGACAATTTGTCCCTCTGTTCGGTCACCCTCCCTGGAACACATGATCCTCTTTCTGCTCCCTTGGCCTCAGATGCTCTTCTCCCATCTTTTTCCCACAGGGGAACCTTTCCGAACACCCCAAGGAAATTCCCCAGTGGGCAAAAGCATAACAAACCCCTTTCTCCTTCTGCATGAGAACTTCACCTTCAGTTAACTTCTCAGCACTGTCTCCCTGGTAACCCAGGTAGTTGGGATATCAATTATTCTACTAGGCAACATTGCTCAGGGTAAAACTGACCTCCTACTGGTGCTGTGCATCTGCTCTGGGAAGAATTATAAATGAACTGCAGGCACCTGATGGGCACCACGCTTTGGGTGTCGTTACTCGGTAAGGAGACGCTTCTCGCAGGGGTCCTGAGAGCTCTGCCCATGATAGTGATAAGAGATATCACTATACTGGCTCCAATGACACCTGCAACTTCCAACGCAGAGCAGACTGACATTAGCTGTGTGAGGAGTTACCTCCCCACACCAGAGCTCTGTGACACACACCACTGATGGCCAAGAACACACGGTGCCACCCTGGGGGCAGGTGAGCCTTCCTACTCTCTTATCCTATGAGCAGTGTTCTTGTTTTTTGTTTTTTTTTTATTTTGAGACAGAGTCTCACTTTGTCGCCCTCGGTACAGTGCCATGGAGTCACAGCTCACAGCAACCTCCAACTCTTTCTTGCCTCAGCCTCCCAAGTAGCTGGGACTATAGGTGCCTGCCACAATGCCCAGCTATTTTTTGTTACAATTATCATTGCTGTTTTAGCTGGCTGGAAGCAGGTTCAAACCTGCCACGCTCTGTATATGGGGCTGGCACCCTACCCACTGAGCCACAGGTGCCACCCAGCAATAGTATTCTTATGAGTCTGAATATTAAGTGAATGCAAGGCTCTTAGTAACTTCCCTACTTCCATGGTACTCTCATATGTTACCCTCATTTTCCTTCATGAAACCTTTTATATGTAGTTATTTCTTCTTTATTTTTTTTTCTTTGAGACAGAGTCTCACTCAGTCACCCTGGGTAGAGTGCTGTGGCATCATAGCTCACAGCAACCTCAAACTTTTAGGCTCAAGTGATCCTCTTGCCTCAGCCTCCCAAGTAGCTGGGACTTTAGGCATGCACCACTGTGTCCCGCTAGTTTTTCTATTTTTAATAGAGACAGAGTCTCACTCTTACTCACATTTGTCTTGAACTCCTGAGCTCAAGCGATCTACCTGTCTCAGCCTCCCAGAGTGTTAGGATTGCAGGTGTGAGCCATGGTCCCCAACCTGCACATGGTTATTAAGGACCTGTTTATTGTCACTCTGGTCCATATTCTATGGCCTCAAGGGGGTCAAGGACCACATGTGTTTTGCTTATCACTGTAAACTTAGCTCTTACCTTAGTGCCTGGCACAGTGGATGATAAATGTCAGAGGAAGGGATGTGAAAGGGAAGGAGAGAGAAGAGGGGAAGGAGGGGAGGAGGAAGAGAATGATAGATTGATTTAAAAACACAAGTAGAAGAAATTGCTCGAAAGTTGCAAGAGGCAAAATAAGAGCAGTGAAGGGATCCCAGATTGCAGGGGGACTTTGTGAAAGGCACATGAGCCATGAATCACCCTAAGGGCCTTGAAGAGATGCTGAAACATGTCGAGTAAAAAAGTGAAGGTTTACAGTTTACATTTCATAAAGGTCAGCTGGCAGCTGCAAGGAGGCGAGGTGGGGGCAGGGGAACAACAGGAAGGCTGTTGCTGCCAGTCCTGGGGAAGAGGCAGCAAGAATGAGGAGAAAACGGCTCTGAAGGTGTTTAAGGGAAAAAATATGCAGCCCCTGATGATAATTAGACATGGCAGGTGGAATAACGGAGGAATCCAGAATGACCATGGAATTGAGACGTGGGGTCCTGGTACATTAGCCTGGGGTGATGGTTTGGGGGGTGGGGCCGATGGTGAGTTCGTCTGATGTCAGACCTCCCAGGAGAGACGCCAGGAGCGCAGGGGGACACTCAGAGACAGGGAAGGCAGATGTCAGGACGTGTCGGGGTAGGTGGATGTTGTGGGCATTACTGAGATCGTCCAGGAAGTCCGTGAAGGGAAATCTGAAAGGGCCAAAGATAAAACTCGGGAGCAAAAGAGAGCAGAGAGGTGTTCACGAGGACTGAGGCAGAATGACAGATGTCATTGCTCTTTGAAGACTCATACACAGCATCGCACTTGCACTTCTGTGTGTGGGATTGATTTCTTTCTTAACTAACAGTCACTCCTGTCTATCTAGTCCTCCTGAAGTAGAGGCAGCACCTTTGTGGCAAGGACGGATCCTTCTCATCTTTTAGTTCCTCCTGAGTTCCTACACCTAGTAGGTGCCTAATAACCTCCGCCCTCTGAACCATTCAAAGATAGGGGTGGGGAGAGCACACTAATTAGTTTCAATCCAGACTGATTGCTTTTTAAAATTCTCATATAAATCTGACTTTTAATAGGTTCTGAGAATCGATGTTTCATTATTTTCCGCCACAGTGGAGATTATCCCTGTTGATGGGATAATCAAGGCTCTCTCAGAGGTCTCCTTCCTCTCTCTCATTTTCTGATCTTTCATCAGGATAGCTTTGTTTTCCAGAGTGAATGGGTAAAAAAATTAAGTGGGTCTTGGAAATGAACAACTGGGACCAATCAGACCAGAGGCGGAAGAGCTCTGGATCTCTCAAGGATCTTACACCAGACAGACTCCACATCGTTCAACAGAATAAATAGGAGTTTTAGTCCCAGTCTCAATCAAACTGATAAATCCAGAATATGTTCTGCCATTATTGAGTGCCAACTGTATGCCAGGCACTTGGCTAGAAGGTTACATTAGGTCTCATTTAATCACAGCAATAAAGCTAAGAGGTATGGACCCAGATTAGCCCCACTGGAACTCAGAGCAGCTTACCCTTGAGCTTGCCCAGGTCACAGAGCTGTTGAGTTGTACAGGACAGTCCCCAAGCCCGTACATGTTACTCCAAACCAGACTCCCATGTGCATCTGGTCCACAGCTCCAGGTCTGAATCCTTGGGGTCCTGGAGGAGCCTGCCCAAAAGTTGCATGGGGTCATCCCCTGACCAAAACCTCACACCCAACAAGGCATCAGGGTCAAATTTCACTACAGAATGGCAAGTTTCCTCCCTGACTCTGACTTCAGAGAATAATCCCTTCTCTTTCCCTTGGCACTGAGATTCCTCTGTGGATCTAGTGGCATCAATCCAAGCAAAACAGTACACCCCAGAGAACAAAGAAAGATGCTCAGACTCCCCACGCAGCAGCAATACCTACCAATGCCAAAGAGGCTCTCCCCAAACAGATTCTCACAGTCTCCCTGAAGCAACCACCAGAAGGGACCCTCCAAACTTGGCTTGAATTTTCTGGGATCTGTATGCTCCAAGGCTGAAGAAATCAACAAGCGATAAGCCTCTGCAGTGAATCGATCACTCATCTCTCTGGAACCCTTCATAAATCCCCGGGGCTGTTTGTGCAACCAGGACTCAGAGTACGGGGCTGACCTCTGCTTACCACTCATGCACCTTTTTATCAGGGGAGAGAATACCAGGAGGGAGAAGCATAGAGAGTGCAATGCCCCAGGCCAGGAATGCAGCAGGACTGGACTCAAATCCTGCTGGGAGGCTTCGGGCACCTCTCTCGCCCAAGCCTTCCTCATTTGTACAACTGGATCAATTACAGTAGTTTCTATCTCCTCAGACGCAAGGAGCCAATGCATGCAGGGGGTGTATCTCAATGCCTTGCAAACAGTGAGACCTCAGCAAATGCCTTTACACGCTAATTGCAAGTAAAGAGATCTGCATAGCTCAGGTAAATTGGGAGGGGAGATGTACAAAGCCAGAGACAAAGCAGGTAGCTCCATGCTTCCAGTTCAGTGCTATACTACATAAAGAGCATGGAGCGAATAGACATGAGTTCTAATACTGACTGTGTCCCTTTCAGCCTTGGGCAAGTTACTTAACTGCTCTGAACCTCACAGTGCACAGAGCAGTGATTTTCAGGTGGTGTGCTGAGAAAAATTTTAAAGATCATTAATTAAGTTATTTTGAAAGAAGTTCAAGGCACAGTAAGTATATTCTTTGTTTACTCTTTTGGTTTTTTTCTTGTTTTGTTTTTGCTTTTTTTTTTCCGATCAACATACTTTAAGTGTGCTGTGGAAGTTTAACTATAGGTTCAAGTGTGAAGTCAGAGGCTAGCTTAGAGTCTAGTGTGAGAGAAAGGCAATCAACCCTGCAAATAAATGCATAAACAGAAGCTGAAATGTGTCTTACTGTGAAGGAAAGCAGCACATTTCAGAAAGAGAAATAGAACAAAGCAACTTGAGGTTGACTGCTGGGATGAGGGATGAGTGTGGGAGAGGCTTCCCTGAGGAAGCTGAGATAAATATGAGTCATTAGGGAAAGGGGGACAGTGGTAGCATTTCAGGAGGAGCAATGCCATGTGCAAAAGCCCTGTGGTGAAGGAGGATAGTCTGCAGTAGAGAAAGAGAGCTGACATTGCACAGACAAGTGGCTGGAGGACCATGCCGTCTTTAGGAGCAATTGTAGATGGCAGGTCTTTATCTGTTCTGCTCCTTAATGAATCACAGAAGCCTAGAGCAATGCCAGGCACATAGTTGGTGTTAAAAATAATATTTGATGAACTTATAAAATGTGCCTTCAGATAATATATTAGCAAGTCAATCACACAGGGGTGAGGTAAGTGCAATCGCATCAAGCTCTGCTCAGCAGGAGGCAATGCCACAGGGACGGCCCAGAGTTGTGGATTTTCAACAGCCATTGGAGGCTGTGGCCCAAGGGTCCCTGCTCAGCACAGATCCACAGGATCTGCCTGCGCCAGAGAGACACAGGAAGCAGGGTGAACCTGGCTTGGAATGTAAGTGGATTCCTTTGTGAAGTAATTTTCAGGAAAATGCCAAGCTTAACAGCCCACATAAGAGGGATGTATAGTTCCCAGCTGACCGTTATATTTCAGTGAACAGCCCCATTTCACGGTGTAATGTCCCAACCACACCTTATTCGCGTCCTTTGTCTCTGGGACGCACACGGTGTTTCCTTTCCTTGACTCTAAAGGCGAGTTTGAGAATGTTTTAGAGTAGAAGGCTTTGACACTCCCACACGTGGGTCCGGTGAAGGAGGATACATATGGTGCTCACGTTTGATGCTGTCATCCCTCACAGACAAAGACATGGAGGGCTACCCTCTTTACAACCTGAATACCCCTTAATTCAGGAACAAGATGTCACATGGCCTATCGAGTCCCTTGTCTGTAAACTGACCTCCATTCATTCTCCATGGCTGCCGTGTTGTCTCATCTGACTCCACCACTGATTGGACAGGGACTGAGACCCGACTCAGAAGGACCCAAGCCATTGGCTGATCAGCAACCAATCAGAATCTCTCAGCAGGACTTGGGACAGAAAAAGGCCATACTCCCAGCAGGGGGCGCTCACATTGAAAAGTCATGCAAACAGAGGTGGCAGCCCCTTTCCACCATGAGCGCCCATGTCATGCCAAGCACAGAAAAGGCTGAACAGTGAGCCAAGCCAGTTCACTGCCAGCTGCAGAGAAAAGTGGGATACCACCACACCCTGAGAGCAGCAGGTGAGAGAGGCTGCTCTGAGTTCGCCTGGCTCTGAGTTCTTACAGCCACGTGCAAAAGAATGGCAGGACAAAACTGCCTTGTAGAGAAGATGATTGCAGAGGGAGAGGGGGTGGCACAGTGAAAGCAGAGACCAGCCACGGAGGTGGAACTGTAGCCGCAGCTATTTGCATTTGTAGCCACAGCATCATCTGATGATCTTGATAGTTCGTTTTGCTTTTAGCATTTATTGGGTACTAGGACATTTGCTAAAGAATTCACATCACTTATCTCAGTGACTCCCCACAAGGAGTCTAAGCAGAAGTTATTATTCCACCAGGGGAGGCTGGATTCGCATCTTGGCTGTAGGGAGGAGGCAGAGGAGGCCCAAAGGACATTTCAGGGGATGAAATACCCTGAGGACCCTACATCCAGAGGACCATGTGGGGAGACAGCAAGAGTTGATTCTGCCATGGAGGCAGAATCTTCCACAATTTTTAGAAATAAATGAGGACCCCCCCCAAAAAAAGGAAAGAAACTTCTCCCCAGTGAAAACTTCAGATTCTAAGAGTTTCCTGCATTTTTCTGTAATATCCATGAGGAAGCCTACAACCTTTTTTTTTTTTTTTTGGCTTTTCTGAGCATTTTGCAGCTACTGTACCCCACCTGATACTCATAGAAACCAGCAGCCAGATCACTGTCCCTTTTACCTGATAAATGTCACCACTTGGGTACTAGTTACCTGACTCCTATCGTCCCTTTGATGTAATTCATCAACTGGAATTGTTACTTCCATGGAAAAATTTGTCTTCTTTCATTTCCCATTCATGTCTTTGAGGGCACAATACAATCCTGGCATCTCCAAGAGGGTCTTGCCCATGGTAAGAATTTACTATCAAAACCTTTTACATCCATCAACAAAAATCAATGTGATTGTTAAAGGGTCTTTTACTCATTAGGGCAATAAAGATTCTTCAAACTCAATGCTCTTTTTACTTTTCACATTCCCACTCAAAGCATGGGGTGGGGGGAAGAACAAGAACTAATCTAGAGAAAAGATATTTTATTTTGCAGATGACAGAATTTTCCTTGTTTAAAAGCAATTTAGCATATAATACTGGTCAATGTGTTCCTCTTGAAATAGCCTAGAAAAATTGAGTGACAGTGGTGCAACTTAGCTGAGTTAAATGGATAAAGACACATCCCCTTGGAAAATGTGAACACCAACAGGCTGCTAATTTTCAGAAAGCCCCCCAAGGAGACTGAGAACAATGCTGCAGAAATGAGAGGCGCCTGGCATGGGGGAGGGGATCTTTCTCCACCTGTGACATGTAAGGAAGTTCAGAGTTCGAAGAAATGGGGATCTGATGCTACAGGCAGGACCAGAGTCAGCTGGAACTGACGGCTTGTTTTGCATTCTTTTATCCAATAAATAGCTCTGTATTAATCGACCACTATGTATGGAAACTATAACAGTCCTAAGAGCAGCTGTAGGTAAGAGCCACAGTCCCTACCCTCGGAGAGCTGACGGTTCAGGGGAGATGTGTGTAGCAAAGGCAAAGCTCAGGGTGTTATGAGTGCACAGCACGTGGGGGTGTCCGAGCCAGCATTTGAAGGGTGGAAGGGGAAAAGCCAAGAAAATAGGTGCTGCCTTCAAACGCCACTTCCTCGTGACTCTCAACTCCAAGGGTCTTCAGACTGGTCCCCTCCTCCTTCCTCTCTTGCAACCTCACTCTAGTCTAAGTGACTCTGCTTGGACTCTCGTGACAACTCCTAGAACCCACCCTGACAGCTTCCCACGCCCCTACCTAGCTGCCAGAATAACACAAAAGGTATTCCACAGGCAAATCTGATCATGCATCCCCTGCCAAAGCCCACCAGAGGAAACGGAGGACAGGGAGGAAAAGGCTGGCATGCTGATGTTCCGGACTAGCCCTGCCTCACTGCTGCCTTCCTGGCAGGTGATCCTAGGAAAGCATCTTAAACTTCACTTTCCTCGGCTGCAAATAGGGCTCATAATAGCACAGGGTAAACTGAACAAAAGTGCTAATATTCTACTCCTTGGACCTACAAGAACAGCAATTTCATACAGTTCAACCAATACCTCCATCATGAGGCCACTGTAAAATGCAGTGAAGTTAGCACAGAGCTTGGCACATGGGGGGGGGGGCTGTCACTCACCTCCTTATCCCCCCTCTGCTCAGCCTTCCCTTCCTCCTTTGCAGAAATTCCCTCTGGCCGTTCCACACAGCCAAGCTAGTACCTCCATGGCCGTTTGGCCCTGAGACCCTGAAATATCTGGGGCTGGGGGTGGGGGAGGTACCATCCTTCTCTCCATTTTCCAGCCCATCAGTGAAGCAATCTTTATTTCTGCCTAGTTCCACAGAGTTGACGTCTGCCTAGCACAGAGGAAAATTGTTTCTGCCACATCCTCCAATAAGAATGATTTGCTTCATGCTCCGTTTGTCTACAACTGTCTTTCCGATCATTCTCGCTGTTAGCACATGGTCTACATGCTTGAAATTCAACCAGAGGAACTGGGAGAAATTTATGATCCGCTGACTGACTAAAGCCTTGAACGATCAGATTTGAATATAAATGCTGGAATGAGGTCATCCAAGCAACAGGTGGGGAGACAGCCGCTCTGTAGACCTGCCACGCCAGCGATCCATACTTTAATATGCTACCAATTGAAAGCATTGATCAGACAACCTGTGTTAATAGAACACACAAAAAAAGTTCCAGCCTTTTATTTTGAGATTATAATTTTTGATGGAGTTTCAAATGCCTCGGTGTCACTATTAACGTCAGCATTTTTGCCAGTAATGCTGTCCTCGAAGAGAACAATTCATTAGTGCTAAAACCAATTTACTGGAATGGGTTGGAAATCGCCTTGGTTTTCTCTATTAATGTATTACAAGATGAAATATTTCATGAACCGCTGGTTGACACGCCTGACACTTCCTCGCATACCGCTTAGCTCTTCAAGGTGGAAAATCTCCCTTCAGCAACTGAAACGCCAGGGACAAGCTAAGGGGAAGAAGGAAAAAAAAGAAAGAAAAAAGCTCAGGTTCTAAAAAATAGTTTACTATCCTTCTGAAGAGAGATAGTGCCCATTCATATTTTCAAATGACCCTATCTCTGGCAAGATAATCCGCAAGATAATTGAAATACTCAAAGCAATGTGCTTAATATGGTGTCTGACCCAGAGTAAATGCCTAATAAATATTGGCTGTTACTCGAGGAAGGGATACAAACTAGAGTGGTTAAGGACTCAGGTGGCAAGTGACATGACGAGCTCAAATCCTGGCCTGACCACTTCCTAGTCAGGGGACCAGGAACTTAGCACAAATCTCTCTAAGCATTAGTTTGGTTTTTTCCCACCATTGAAACGGGCACGTGTTGAATTTCCTGGGGCTTTCATAACAAGCTGTCACTTACTTGGTGGCTTAGAACAGAAATCTATTCCCTCAAAGCTCTGGAAGCCAGAGGTTCAGAATTAAGGTGTCAGCAGCCACACTCCCTCCCAAGGCTGTAGGGAGAGGCTCTTTCCTGCCTCTTCCAGTTTCTAGGGGCTCCTGGCATTCCTTGGCTTGTGGCCACATCACTGCATCTCCTGTGGCTGAGTGCATGTGTGCACGCATTTGTGTGTACATGCTCCTTTTCTTATAAAGACACCAGCCATTCCATTTAGGGCCCATCTTAAATCCAGGATATTTCATCTCCGAGTCCCTAACAAGTCTGATCACACCTGCAAAGACCCAACTTGCAAGGTTGCAGGGGAACCTGAATTTGGCAGGGAGGAGACAGTATTCAACCTGCCCCAGGGCAGAAGGACAGCACCTGCTCTGTAGGACGGTCAGATGGGTTACGTGGAAAGCGTGCATGCAAGGTGCGTGGCCAGGAGGTGGCACACAGCAGCGAATAGACACAACCATGTTAATCGACACTTCCCACGGCCACTTGGTATGGAAGGTCTTCCCTTCCCCCCCTGCAGCACAGTGGTCCCTCCTTCCCTTGGTGACTTGGTTTCTCTCTCCTCACTGCCAAACCCAGCTTAGCTCATTATCATCTGTCAGAGCCGCACAAAGGTAGCAGGCAGGATGCGGATTGAAAGTACAAGCTTGCAAGAGGTGCAGCTCACTAGAGGTGCATGAGAGCCCCGAGCAACCTCTGCACTATTCAGTGAGACAATGCATAAAGGGTGTGGGGAGTGCCCAGCAATCACATACAAGGGCCACGTGCTCAAGGATCGCTATGTGCTCTTTCTCCCCACGGGCTTCACCCGCACCCTGAAACGCCACAAATGCTCAAGGTCCAACACCTGCTTACTAACAAGCAACCGATCTCGCTCATTAGAGCACTGAGTTACTTGAGGGCTCGTCCCCAGGCTGCAAAACATCTCTAGGCCAGCCAGCAGACTGTCCTGTTTTCAGCGGTTCCCTCAAGAACCAGTGACTTCATTCTCCTACAATCATCCTCACCAGCCTCATGTCTACAGCTTGCTCAGTCGCCTCCCAGACCCTACTCGGCACACCCTGCGATTGTCCCCACAGCAGCCAGTGGCTTTCCTACATGCAGACGGACTTGGGTGCCCATCCCCGTGGAGCTTCCACCCCTCCTTCAGGATTCCCAGAGTGTTCTGGCCCGGTCTCCCTCTCCAGCTCCTTAACATGCAATGTTATTCCCACGGGATGGAATGCTCTTGCTCACACCCTCCTTGAGTGAGGCCCCACTAAATCATCCCCTATTTCCCAGTCTCAGAGAAGGCATTGCCTCCTGCAGGAAGCCTTCCTACTCTGAGCCTCCAAGGCTGAATCAAGTGCTTTATTGTGTATTCTGCCTGCCTCTATGAACTCTCCATCCCGTGTAGGAACTGCTGGACTGTATGTCTATTCTCCTGGTCATCCATCCCGTGTAGGAACTGCTGGACTGTATGTCTATTCCCCTGGTCATAAGGACAGTTTCTTAGGGTCAGGAGAGTGTCTGACTCACCACTGTATCCCCAACAACAACCTCGAGCCAGATCCTCTGTGGAAAATCCAGTGAACAAACGGAGTCAGTGAATGAGTCCTCACAGCTCTAACGTCAAGGGTGTCAAAAACACCAAATTGAAATGACACCCATAACTAGGGACCCACTACCCAATTTTCTCACGGCTCTGGGCACAGCCAGAAGAATCCAAACAACATTATTCTAGGCTAGAACTTTAGCCCAGAGGCATTATGATCCCAGAGACAGACCTTTGTTTTCACCTTCTATTTGATCATCAAAAACTAATTCCATTACAATGTATACATAAGGAGCCTACAGGAGCTTGGGGGGAGCGTGACAATCCAGTAGAGAAAATGTAGTTCTAATCAGCTGAGTGACCTTTTGAAAAATCACTTAACCTCTTTGGGCCTCAGTAGCCTAATCAAGGGAGTCAGTCTAGAAGACCAACTCATGAGAATTCCTCCAAAATCAGGAAAATCTCACTCTGTCTCTTTGAAATGCAAATACTGCCCTTGAATTCATCTCCCCCTCACCCCACCCCACCACCTGGCCCAAGTAAATCTTATAAAATAGATACTCAGCTTCCTTGAAAGAAGATCCATTTGTCATGTGGTTCCTGGCTGGGTAGATCACAGCTTCCAGCCAATCTTGTTCCTAAATCATAATCTGCAGAACTTCACGGGGATAAAATACTGACTGTTCACCCTGAGCCATGGAGAGTTCCAATCTGGCCTCCGATGAAACACTCTTGGAAGAGCTGACTGTTGTGCATTTTCCAAACTCCCATGCAAGTCAGAACCGAGTGCTAGAGACCCCTGTTCTTTCAGGTTGAGGCTAAAATAATTCAGCTGAAAAATTCTCAAGCTAAACAAAAAACAATCTGTAGCTTTGTCTCTGTTCTCCAAACTTCTGATATTTGGCAAAAAAAATAAAAAATTAAAAAATCATTCTGAAGCCTAGGATGAAGGGAAAATACATCCTAAGAAACTCAGATGTGACTATAGGATTGAGGGAGATGTATGCTGTGCCTGGAATAATGGTTGAAAGAACCAAAGATGCCAGAATTACGAGGGCTGTGGGAGGCCCAAACATTACTGCAGGGTGATTAGAAGCTGTGCTTGCATGCGCTTTAGTTTCCAAAGTGGTCTTATTACATATTATTCCACTGACACAGCCAGACGTATATCTAACATGACATTCATTTTAGGAGGATAAATCATTGTGAATATTTTATCATCTCCCCATATTATTCAACCCATTTAAATACTATCAAATGACGGTAATGGCCAAACTAGTATCTTCAGCCCTGGCATTTATCCTGAGCTACATAATAGTACTTCCAAGCTGCCAGCCTGACGTCTCCACTTGAATACTTAGGACAAAATCCAAAGCACTCAATTTCGTTCTCACACCCTCCCCCGAAAACATCATCTTCCTGTCTTTCTCATCTCATCCAGGGACCCCACCATCCACCCAGTCACTTCAACCGAATGCTCAGAGACGTCCTTTCCACCTGCTTTTCTCATTCCTCACGTCCAGTTTGTTAGCAAGACTCCCTAGTTCTACCTCCCCAATAAGTAGATTGGATCTGTCTGTTCTCTTCGTTTCTACCCAGTCCAAACCACTTCCATCACCCCTCAGAACCACAGATAAGCATGGTCTATTTTCACTTCTGCTCCCTCACGACCCATTTTCTACCCAGGTACCAGAATACTACTACTGCCCTGCTTAAAACCCATCAGTGTTTCCCCAACATCTGTAAAATACACTTCAATCTCTTTGCTGTTGCTTCTGAGGCCACACAGATTGCATCCCCGCTCATGTTCCAAGGTTATATCACGCCATTCTCCTGCTCCTGACATGCAAGGGCCCAGTGCGCTGGACAAGCCCTGCCCCACCTAGCTTGCAGCCCCCAGCTCTCCCCAAGGCTGGCTTCTTTACAACCTCCAAGTCTCTGCTCAGATCTGTCCCCCCCAATCACCTGCCCAAAGCAAAATTACTCTGTGCCTCATATTCCTGACCACATCATTTCATTTCCTCCTCAGCATTTAGTATAAAGGATCAATGAGGGGTGTTGTTGTTGATGTTGTAGTTTTGTTTGAGACAGAGTCTCACTATGTCACCCTCGGTAGAGTGCCATGGCATCACAGCTCACACCAACCTCAAAGTCTTGGGCTTAAGCAATTCTCTTGCCTCAGCCTCCCAAGTAGCTGGGTTACAGGCGCCCACCACAATGCCCGGCTATTTTTTCGTTGTAGTCATCATTGTTGTTTGGCAGGCCCAGGCTGGGTTCAAACCCGCCAGCCCCGGTGTATGTGGCTGGCACCTTAGCCACTGAGCTATAGGCACTGAGTCAATGTGTCTATTCACATATCACTTCCTTATCATCCCCTCCCATCCATACAACTACCAAATATTAGCTGAAAGAAAAGAGAGACCTTCTCTGCCTCTCGTTATTCTGATCACCTCCTACTCACCCCATTGGTGAAGGGAGTATCTCAACCCTAAAGAGTACAAGATGGCCAGGCATGTGACCCCCAATGCTGGACAGATGCCATGAACAGCAGTGTATGAGTCACATACACTCACAGCCACAGAGCAGGTCACCCATGCTAGGTAGGGCCACATGGCGAGGGGTAAACTCCAGAGCAAAGCCAGCCAGCAGGGCCTTTGGAACACGGGTGTTGTAGTAAAAAGGGGTGAGATGGCCCTTGGCTCCCATAGGGAGATGTGATTGGCTTGTTTATATATTTCTATGGGCCCACAGGGAGGTGAAACCCATTATGCTGAGGACCAAATGGGGTGCAGATGAGCCAGCTGATATAGAAACTAGCTGAGCTGGGAGCTTTATCCATAGGATGAGGAGCTTATCTGGCGACACCAGGGTAACCCACAGTTAGACCTCTGGGGCCCTGTGAGGCTCAAGGATGTAAAGGTAGCACATGAAATTTTAGGCCTCCTCATGCACTTGCCTACTGATTTAGATCCAATGTTTGTACCAGTGTCTGGCACATAGCAGATGCTCAGTCGATACTGGAATCATTTAATGAATGAATCTGAAAAAACAGAGCCTCCCTCTTTCCTACCTTTGACTTGACAATCAGGCACATGCACAACTGTGGAGGTAACTCAGAAAACCAGAGGAGAGTGAGTGTGACCTCAACTCCCCCGCGTTCTACAAGCAAGTCCTCCTCCAGCCACATCACCTAGCCTGCCTACGGACTGGAAGTGTAAAACTCACAAAGATCAACGCAATGTTTTATTTAAACGACAGATGTACCAGTCATGTAGATGAACAAGAGGTCTTCTGCCCAAGCACCTCCTCAGCTTTGTCATTTATTTTTCATCTGAACCACTTTACCCTGTGCCTATATAACACTGGGCATGGCCAGGCCCTTCCTTTTTGAATATGCACCCATTTGCACTCAAAGGAGAAATATACATGCAAAAGCAATTTTTAACAGCCAATGAACAATGATGTGTCTTAATTAGCGCTTCTAATGTATATTTCAATGGCCCTTTTAATATTTATTTTTAATATGAAAGAGGGCCATACTCATTAAGATTTGAAAAATATAGAGCATAAGAAAGAATAAAATCATTGCTCATAGCCTCATCATCCAAACATAGCCATTGGGGGATAATTTCTTCTGAATTTTTTTCTAAGCATAATTATTTTTAACATAGACAGATTTATACTACACACACAACATGGCGGCTTATTTTTAGTTAATAGCATAGTACTATTTTGGTTTTATATCCTACTCTATGAAAACAGAATTCTTAACCCAATTTTTAAATTTGTATCAATTGGATGTACATTAAGTTTCTTATTCACCTGTAGCTGTGTAAGTTACTTATAATTTAGGTAGCTTGCAATATTACATCAGAACTCAGCATGCTTTTGTTCTTAACACTTTTATGATACATAGGATGGTTCCCTACCAAGAATTCGTCAGAATCTTTGGACTTGTGTTAAAGATATTTTCAAGATTTTTGGCATTATTATCATGCTGCTTTTCAAAAAAGGCATACCAAATTAACAATTTAAAAAAAAACTGGTTTGCTTTTAAGCAGAGTGACAATGACTTTGGCCTTGTATATCCTGTTCCTAAATACTTCCTAGCATAATTCAAAAGGGTCTTTCAATACCTCACCTTTCATTTCTTTCCTATGATATTCCTGCCTTTAAATTTCCATTGGTCCCCACAGAATTCCAAGTCAACGCATTTTCCCAACACAAGTTGTTAAAGTCCACAATTTGATAATGTAGTCAATAATCATTGAATAAAGTAGTCAATAATCATTCTATCCCCTGGATCTCAGGACTAACCCTTGAGAAAGCCTTTCCCTGGGCGTCTCTCGCCACGTCAAAATCAGTAACAGCTGTCTCCGCTAGTCACAGGGACAGGTGCTAATCAAAGGCAGCAAACTCCCCACGTGGGAGAAAAGACTCTTAAGAGTGACATGGCCTGGGATGAAATTAAAAATGCAAGCCAAAGAGTTTAAGTGATCTGAAAGAACTGTTCTCTTCTGCTATATCAAGTAGAGCCTTGTCTCAGGTACAAAAAAAAAGATGAGTTCTGAGGATTCCTTTCTCTCTTCAAATGAGTACTTCTGAGTGCAGCCCAAAATGAAAGCACTCATTAAACAGAGGCCCAGGCTCTGTGTGAGTCGCTCTGCTGGGCAAAGTGATGCAGAGTCCTGGCCCTCGGTCCTCTGCAGCTCCTGATCCCACCCACCAAACCAGTGCCTACACCTGCAAACCAAGGGCCCCAAGCGGCTTGTTTGTCCTTATCTTTGGTGAAGAAACCAGCATGGGTAAGCCTGAGTCGCAGCCGCTGTCTGCCTCCTGGGCAGGGGTCAGAGCCCAGACTGGCCTCTCTCTGGAGATAGCGGGGAGGCAATGGGAATTTTCTTTTTGGAAATTTATAGTTTTTATTATAAAGACTGGATAGTATCAATATTCGAATTTTCCATATTTCCCAAACTGATATACAGCTTAAAGCAATTTATTTTTAGAGGTAAATTGAATTATTTTTGAGTTTAACAACATTTTTTCTTTTTTTTTTTTTTTATTGAATCATAGCTGAGTACATTAGTACAATCAAGGGGTACAAGATGAAAATGGGGGTTTGCTTATGCCACACTCCCTCTGGTACTGCCCTCCTCCCCCTTCCAGGGCTGCCTTCCCTGAGCCTTTAAACCGCCTCCTTATGGGGGGCAATCTAGAGCTCTAGGTCAAAGTCTTCAAAGAGTTTACATTTCTAAAGAAACGGTCTAAGGTGCACACCCAGACTGGGGCACAGCTCTGTTCAAAGCTGAAAAAAACAAGAGAAACAGCCAGAAACAAAGGACCAGACTGAACATATTATACCCATCTATCCATATAGAAGTCCATGCCACAGAGAACGACCAGCGACATAGAAGAAGCTGGTAGCACAGCGACTGTGCAATTACTCCGGCCATAGAGAAAGACTGGGGAGCACACGTGTTTTGCCTTCCCTGACTCCCCCAATTCCCCTGAAACAATAAAGCGGGAGCCTAGGATGATATTAGGAACTGGAAAACAGGAGGTGGACTTCCTACCTGGGTCCCACCAGGTGGGGATGAAGCTCACCTGAACCCTGAAATGGAAAAGTTGTTTGATTAAGAAGGCAAGTCATCTTCCTCAGGAAGACCTCGCTCTTCTAGGACGGCGTTCTCAGCCTTCAGGATGGGCCTGCTCCTGTCAGCATTAGAGAAGCAACTGGCCGGCCGGCCTGGCAGCCTCATTCTTGCACATCCTGAAACAAAACCTAATAGATGACCCCCCAACACCCTCTCACTGCGTCCCCAGCATCCCTCCAATTCAGAGGTGAGGTCTGACAAGGAAACAGATCCACACTCCGCAGAGGAAACACCCCCCCTGCTGTCTGCATTTATCAATTCAACCTTTTCTTCATAGATAGGTCTAGAGTAGCTAGAACCACCAGATGTTTGAAGAATGCCCAGGGCATGAAAAATAAAAGCCACAGGGGAAGAACAGAACGAGTTGCCACAGAGGAAACAAATAATTCGGGGACATTGCCTTCTCTTGAGCCCAGATGGGTTACATGCTCTCCAACAAGTAGCATTTCCTGCTTTTTCAATTTTTTAAAAATCAATCTATAAACAAAGTTTGGGGGACAAGGACAATTACAGGAGAATACGGAAATGCTTGACAGTGTTATATTAATGCCAAGAGGCGTGACGGGGGAAAAGACTCAGGCCCTGATTTTTATTTCTTTCTTGCTTAGTGAGGAATCAAGATATATCATGTAAACTCGATGAAAAATAGAGACTTAACATCATTATTTAAGGTGATAAGTGTAGCTGACAGTAGTTATACAACCACCCAACATCAGGCTAAACAGAGGAAGGTTAAGTGTAAGGTATTGCAAATGAGCTAACTTCCTTATAGGTCATAATGATCAAGAGATATATATGGCATTTTAAAATGATAGCCAAGAAACAAGGGTATTCGCACACAATTTAGAAGTATGAAGTAGGCCATCGGAAGAACTTACAACAGAAATGGCTCCATGCGGTTCCCTCTAGCATGTGAGTCTGGGGATGGGGTTCCACGCCCTTCTGCACTCGGAGGAGGAGAATTACAGCTCCTGACGGCATATGTAAGGTGGGCACAAATACATGTTTTGCTTTTGCAATAACACAATTTTGAAACAAAATGCAGCTATGACTAGCTGGCAGGATATACATCGGGGTCTGTGCCTGTCTGCAGAGTAGAGTCAGCTGGGAGTTTTGCAAAGCTCTCATGCCAGAGCACTCCCTCCCCGATGTAGATTGCAGGTGGGACTGATCCGGGGTGAACCCAGGACTGGTTACCAGTCTCCCCCAGGTGATTCCAGCGTGCAACGCAAGCTGAGCACCACTGCCTCGCTCTGCGTGGTGGAAGTACAGTATTATCATCTTTCCTCTGACGGCTCCTAGCTTCCCAATCTCCCATCCATTAGTGCACCAGCTCTGTATCCAGCACCTGCTGGGCTGGCTGAGCTTCATGCCCACGCTGCACAACAGGTGGTGAACAGGAGACAGGCCTGACCCCTCCCCCTGGGAGCTCACTGTGGAGGGGGTGGGGGAGGGAGCAAGCTGCTATTCGGTAAATGACTCATTCATTTTATTTTTTATAATTGCAGCAAATGCCACACATGATAAAAAAAAAAAAAAAAGGAGGGTACAATAAAAGCCATGCGTTATTTTCATAATTGGGAGGAAATAAACAGATGCTATTTTTAAAACCCACCCTCTTTTTGTACTCTTCAATTACTGATCCTCTTCCCTTTTTCCAGAGACTGAAGGTCAATATTTCTGCCATTCAGAACCTGTAATCCCATCTCTGGGTAAGGGTTGGGACGCGTGTGGCTTAAAATTCTCACCCCAGTAAGGAGTGGAAGGAGAGAGCAGAGACCACAAATGAGAAGCCACCCCAAACAGTCCGGGCACCAAGTTTTGATGCTGTAGAGCTGGAGTCAAGGTCTTTCCAGGGTGCCCATAGAGCTTCTTAATCTGTGGGGGTGAAGAGAGAACCCACAGCGAGAGGGGGCCCCCGTAATCTTGGGACCTGGGCACCAACAGTCATCACTCTTCGAACTGCCATACCTTCTCTCACACCAGAGAAAAGTGAAATGATTTTTTTCCCACTTCTTTTTTGCTACAGGGGGGAAAAGAGTGAAAACCAAAAAATAATAATAAAATCCTCCAGTTGTAAGCAAAGACTATAAATTGGGAAATTGTGGAAAATCAGAGTCCTTAACTTAATCCAACACCAATAAAAAGCAATAGACAAGGGCTAACCACAGACAATAAATACAGGTGCGTCTCATAGTTAAATTACAGGGGCCGGTGGAGGTGCCAGTCGGGGTGAGAGCTTCGCCGGGGCTATTACGGTGACTAATCTGGTTAGCGGCAAGGACAGGCTTCTTGTAGCAAGCGGCCGCCTTTTTCCATTTCATCTCATTTTTACTGTAACCATGTTTTTATTTTTATAGGGCAATTGGATTCTGCCCCACGCTTTCAAAATTGAGTTTTTCAGATTTATGACATAAAAAGCAGTCTAATGGTTGTGACATCCAGACCCTGCTGTGCAAATCCCTACAGCCTGTCCCCACAACCCCAGAAGGGGCTCTCTTGGCCAGAACCCCAAAGTCTCAGGGCCAGACAGTCTCAGAAAGGGGTGTCTACCATTGCTTCCAAGAGAGAACCCTCTGTGGCAGCACCTTACCTCCTCCTTGTCCCCTTAGGCAAATGACTAGATCTACAGGCACCAGACCCCAAAGAGTCCCTTAGTTGCAGGTCAGAGGCCTGGGGCCTTCCTGGGCACACTGTCCTCAGGAGGAAGGTGCTGCCCCCTAGAGGAAGCACTGGAAACTTCTGAGGACGATTTGGGGTGTCATAGTCACTCAGGGACATAAACAGCATTTGGTGTTACCAGGGAGTTAGAGGCCAGGCATCCCTCAGTATAAGTGGCAGGCCCACAGAAAAACACAACTTCAGATAACCCCACCAGACTCTCTAGGTGGCAAACAGTAAAAATTAAGCCTGTTGGAACTCTTGCAACCTGGAACCTAACTCCGTTTTACATGCAGACACAAAGTATGTTTGCAAGGTTGAAATAAACACTAGATATTTTTTCAGGCATGTAAGTGGAAGATTGTTAGTTTGTGTCTCTGGGAACTTTACAAAATGCTGTCTCACGTTTTAGAAAATGAGGTCTCCGGCAGCGCCTGTGCCTCAATGACTAGGGCACTGGCTCCATATACTGAGGGTGGTGGATTAGAACCCGGCTCTGGCCAAACTGCGACAAAAAGAAAATCAGGTCCCCAGCGACAACACAATCCAAGTCACTGGGGCAATATATCACCCGGGCGTCAGTAGCCATCACACTCCATCCCTCTGGGTGCTTAGCTTTCTTTCCTGCTCACCTCATTCTAACGCATCTCTCATCCCAAAACGTCACTAATTCTCAGCTGCATGTTGTCATCCTTCTCTTAAATCCCAACTTCCATCAGGAGGAGCCGGGAGATCAGTGGCTGCATTCCGCATTCCGCGTGGTTGAACACGTGAAGAATATGTAGAACTCTGTTGCAAATTATCCCCTTTTTTATTCCTCTTTTGTATCAGGGTAAGACACTGATTTCTTTGGATGCTATGTGTAAAAGTAGCTGTTATTATCTGTATGTTTGTCAAGGAAGTGAGGGTTGTTGCAAAATGTTTGTTCTACAAGGGAGCACTCGGTCTAAGAATGTGAGCCCCATGTACCAAGGGTGGCAGGTTCAAACCTGGCCCTGGCCGAACTGCAGCAAAAAAATAGCCGGGCGTTGTGGAGGGCGCCTGTAGTCCCAATTACTTGGGAGGCTGAGACAAGAGAATCGCCTAAGCCCAGGACCTGGAGGTTGCTGTGAGCCATGAAGCCATGGCACTCTACCAAGGGCGACAAAGTGAGACTCTGTCTCTAAAAAAAAAAAAAAAAAAAGAATGTGAGCC